>SWEM01000599.1:0-18109 GCA_019593585.1 Nitzschia palea | reverse complement strand
GACAACCAGTAACCAACGTCATGCAACTTGAAGACCCAAAATCGTGCCAAGAATGGCGTTTAATTACAGAACCAGCAGAAGTGGAATATTACTTGATCCTCCGAAATAGATTGCACTTTGGGCAAGCTACCATACCATTGGTGACATAGATCCTTCGGACATCCATCAAGTGCAGGTGGGAGATTGTTGGCTCCTCTCGGCTATTTCCGCCTTGGCAGTGTTCAACGGTGCCATCAAGAAGTTGTTTAGGAAAACGAAGCAAAGGGCCCAATGAATATGTCATTACATTATGGGATCTACTGACGTGGAAGGAAGTGGATATCGTTGTCGATGAAAGATTGGCAGCTGCACCCGATGGTCAAATTTTGGCTTCGAGGCCTTCAAAGGACGGAGAACTATGGGTTTGTGACTTGGAAAGGGCGTTGGTGGCTCATTGCTAACTGTAAGTCGAATGACGGCCATCTTGATGACAGAACACTACTCTACTCGATGTCTAGATTTCGCATTCACCTTAATTTCGTCTTTTACGCGGCTTCAGTGGTGGCTGGGATAATTTCCCAGGAGACCGATTCATGAAGAGCTTAGGTGAATGCAACAACGCAATGGCCATTTTAAGAATGGTGAAATGTGGTGACATTCTGGGTGATTTGGGCTACGTTACGTCCCTGTGTGTACGAGGAGCAACCATCAGACTATTTTAATGGAGAGTTCAAGGGAAAACACCTTCCTTCCTAGTCAACAATAAAAACCAAAAGATTCTTTTCTTTTTTGGACGTCAGAGCAGTCAAGGAATACGCAACACTATTTAAAATTCCAAATACAAAGATCAAATGCTTCAGCCGCCGTAGGCAATTCAATCATGTCGCAAGGGCGACTGCTTTGGGAGCACCATGGCCCATGCGTGGTAAGGCTGCAAAGCGGGCACATGATTGAATGTCGCCTTGGGTTCAAATTTGTGAGAACCCTATGATCCCAGCATGGAGCTCCGATTGGGCACTGACAACTGGATTGCGGTATGTCAATGACAATTTCATTGGGACGCGGTTAAGTCCACTTAACTCCTGTCTCATTTCGCGTGACGAAAATGGTGGTGCCTCTCGTTTGTGGTGAACCTTGTATGTCCCACCACTACCATACTTCGAACTTGGCATGATAATAATCCTCATAATTGGATGGGTAGTATTCCTTTTTCCATACAAAGAATCATCCGGCATTCTATCATGTCACTAATCCTCATGATTGTCATGATTGTACTTGTGTGTGTACTGTTGCATCAGTTTGGTTTTGACCATTCCACTGGATTGCACAAATGCAAAGGATGGACTACGGTAGTGCTTGTCGTCTCCTCGTGCGATATCAAGACTGAGAATCTGCTTTCAGGCTGTTGCAAGTCGAAATTCCCCAAGAACTCTTGGTCCAGACCATGGGTGGTGGAAGCGGCCCGATGGCCGGATGTATCGCCTTCCACAATGAACTTTTCAATCTTGCACTCTGTGTAGACATTGGAAACAAAAGTCTCCAAATTGTCATCATCATCCACAAACAAATTTCTCCAGAAACTTCCTTCAAGTCCAGATTGAAATTAGCCCTTAGCTATTTTCTAACTTTTTGCATGCCTACTTGGCAGCAGTGAGGAGATACTACTCCTTCATGTCAGGATGAAGCCCGCCCCAATTTGTACGGAAATGAGGATCTTGATGATTCTCCAAGATTGTTTCTTCCGTGATTTGATTCAGTTTTTCCATCATTAGCTACTTTGTCGTTGTTGCCCGGTTCGGGAGGAGCCACGGTGACGTCTGCCATCGGAACGTCTTCATCTATTTTTTCTCCTTGCTGGCGCTCGCCTTGACGTTTGTTCTTTCCTGCTGCATTTCGTTGCGTTTCACTCCTTTTCCTTGATCTTCTTCCATGGCTCTTGTGTAAAAAGGGGCGATGGACGATAGAGGCTGAGGGCGTCTTGGTACTTGGTACCTGGTACGTCGTGAGTCGTGAGTGTTGGTGCCACGTGCCACCCAACTAACATGCTACCTACCGGTAACTAGGTATACCAGATCTATATGTATAGGTATATTGTCGATTGAATTTTTTGGATGAGAGAAAAATACTTTCCGGGAATACAATTGTAATGTATAGGGTCCCGGGACAACAATAATCAAAAGGCGACGACCACGACTTCCCACAAACAACGGCAACGGCTTTTGCCAAGAGTGAGTCTATAGCGAGTTCACAGTTCTCACCAAGAACCAACACAAAATGACCACTGACGCCTTGACAACCGACGTGCAAGAACAGGCACCTGAGCCTGCCGTTTTGAGTGAAGCTGAAAGAAAGCAGCTTGAAGCTGAAATAACCACACTCGAAGCAAGAATTCAGCGGGAAACAGAGAGTATTTGTACGTTCGCCCGATTGATCGAAATCGCCAGTGCCACATTGGCGGAAATTAGAGAGGCCATCAAAGCAGGGGAAGAATGCCTCATTCGCTTGAAGGATAACGAAAATGCATGGCGTGATTTTCCTATCTTGAGAAGGAAATCAAAAAAAAAAAAAAACTGAAGTCTATTTATATACCGACAGGGAACTGCTACTTCAACAGTGGACCCAACCCGGCCCGGGCCTTTACTCAAGGCGCGGAAGTGTGGGTTAATGGGGTTCACCTCTTGCTGCATGCCCCTCCCTCTCGGCAGGGTGGCGTCTTGGAGCAAAGTATTCGTGTATTGCTCGAGTTTGCTGTATGCCATTCTTACACGCCTGTTCGACACTGGCTGCAATTGCTGATCTGTGTGCAAGGATCCAATTTTCAATGGCGTCAAGATTGGTCCGCGCTGCCTCATGTTCTTCAACTGTGGGAAAAAATATGTGTCTATCGCGAGGGGTAACTTCTTGCCTGACTGCGTATAGTCGTCTCAATTCTTCTCGAAGGATTAATTGCCGAGCGTTTTGTTGTGCTTCTGTGTCGGCGCCATGACGGTCATCATTACGAGCTGACCATAATTCTAGCCAACAAGAAAGGAGTTTCCTGCCGTGTGTTGTCACCCAAAGTTCTCCATTTCGAGCTTGGCTCGTCCATGTGGTCTTTGTGCTAGCATAGTAGTTGTGAAGTTCGCTCCATTGTTTGGACCACCGGCCTCGATACAACTGGTCCCATCCTAGCGCGTTCTGTTGTCTGATGAGGGTGTGGTACCGAGCCGGATATTTGCCAATTACTACACCCTCATTGCCGATGTGAAATCCTCTTAAACCGTCTTGAATCAAATCTTTCAAGAACGGATCCGAGCGATCATGTGCCACAAGCTGGATGGCTGTCAGAGTGCTTGCACGCCATCGCGCCCTGCTGATTGCTGGACACGTGATGATATGGTTGTTGTCCTCCTTGGCGCATTCGCATAGAGGGCAATGCGGCGTTAATGCATCGCGGTTGCGGTGAGCTATGTGCCCAGTTGGGGCAATCGCATGGACGTGTTTTACAATGATGGTTTGATGTTTGGAGAATCGGCTTGTAATTTGTGTGAACAGATCCCATGCAATGTGTTCTGGAACTGTTGTATCCCAGAGGAATCGATGGCATAAATAACTCTTTAGAGCAGGAAAAGTAGATGCCATCCTTATTTTGGCTTTGTATTTTCCAGTAATTGATACTCCAGCAAGCACAAATTGTATCGGATTCGAGGGAAATGGTGGCTCACTTAGTATAGGCTCTGTCATGTACCGGTAATGATCTTCCGCCATGGCATCTGCTTCGCAGTTTATCTGAGCAGTTGGTTCTAGTCGGTGGTATGCTGTCGAATTGTCTTGGTGACTCTTCACCCATTTGTACTCCACCTCCGCTGCCAGCTGTGTAATCGTCCTCAGTATTTCGTTGATGACATCCCATTCAGGTCGAATGCAGTTAGCCGGATTGTCGTAAGTGCATTCTCGTCCTTGCTTGACGCGTAGAAGTAGTGATCTGCTGTCCACCACCATCAGTACTTTAGCGGTCAGTGGTATACCTGTGAAACTGGATAATCTGTACAGGAACCGGCACAGTGCAAGGTTTCCATATGCCTCACTGCGTAGTGAATTCGGGTCATCTCCTAATGCCGGACCTCT
Organism: Nitzschia palea; assembly: GCA_019593585.1. Classification (NCBI taxonomy): domain Eukaryota; phylum Bacillariophyta; class Bacillariophyceae; order Bacillariales; family Bacillariaceae; genus Nitzschia; species Nitzschia palea. The sequence continues at coordinate 14,023 of SWEM01000599.1, read as the reverse complement.
TCCCCGAACCAAGCTTTCTTGATTGACATCTCGTATGATAAATCCAAATGTTGCCCGCTTGTTTCGTACAGAGCCATCACTTCCGCACATAATTGGACCCGTGTTGAGTCTCCGCATTGTTTCATCCGGGGTATATGTGAAAAACAATGCGACAACAGAATCTTTTCCCATTCCTCCAAATTCTGTACATAGCTTGCAAACGTTTGTTCGTCCCTGGTTGTTTCGTGAGTTGCAATTTCTTGAAACGCATGGACGGGCTGTATGCCGCGTGTCGAGTCCATGACCCATGTCGGGTAGCCGTGGGCTGTGCATACCGGTCCTTCTATATTTGGTTGGGCAAACCGTTGAGGGGCGGTTCTCATGCATGACCAGTATTTGCGCTGACGCGCTCTCTTGTATAAACAGTCGTTTGTTCGATCATATACCCATGTTGTTGGATGACGCACTTCCGATATAGGTACAATCCAGTTCCCTAAAGATTGGATCAGTCGGCGGTGTCTTGAACAGATAGTACGCAGAAATCCTCTCCAGTGTACCCAGGCTCCTTGGTTTGGTTTCATCTGGTTGAACATCACTTCGGAGTATGTGTCTTGTTGTACAGTCCGAGTTCCACTCCATGCTGCTTCATCAATCTCGGTTCCTCGATCATTCGCGATGTCCGCTATTGTGATTGCCTGGAGGTATCGGCGGCATGCATTTATGCAATCCACTCTCTGTTTATTCCATTCGTGTTGCATCACCAAATCCATAATGAATGCGTCATTCGCCCGCAGCCTCTTAGCAGTGACCATTTTCGGCAGTATGATCTGAGCTTTGACTGAGAAGAAGAATTGTCGGATAGCCAAGAAGTAATTATTGGGACAAGAAGGAATCGAAGATTCGACGTCCGTCAGAAAAAAGTTTGATGTGCCAAGGTATTGCTGGGCCCACGACAAGGCAATAATCGTCATGCGTCCTTGATAACTTTGGGGTAACCGTAGACTCTTTAACAGCTCCAGTGTGACTGCGACCCCCCATTCTACGTGTAGTTTCCTGAAGCCGGCCCCTCCACACTGCATTGGTGCATAACGAATTGCTGTTGCCATTTTCTGGTTGTAACCACACTGGGAAACCAATGGTGGAAGGAACTTTTGGTCCAGTTTTTCTCCAACTTTCTCCGGTACAATGATGTTTGGGAACGGGTAGGTCATAGATGGTAGATATACTGAGGTGTACATAGTCCATGCTTCCCGTCGCGTCAAATAGTTTGTCCTCAGAATCGCTGAGAATTTCTCATTCTTTGTTCTCAGAACGTTCATTTGAGTTCGCATTGTCATCGCTGGTTCAATGTAACAACCGAGTGTCCTGTGCGCCTTATAATTGGACATTTGCCTAATTATCGTCTGTTGACCATCATCATTGTGGAGAATTAACGGTGGAGCATTAGTTGCGGCCGTCAAAAATGGAACTCCATGGTTTGTCCAGGATGTTTGAATCAGGTGGTATGAACATTTCCTCTGCTCTAATTTCCCTCCAGACGTCCATAACAGGTCATTCCATAGTTGGGCGTCTGTCTGCATAATCTCTATCAGCGCGGCGCTAGATGGCTGCGGGTGCTGGTCAAATCTGTTCACTCGTTGAGAACAATCGTCCACGAAGCCTATCATGTGGAGTCGCACTGAATATTCCCTATTTGGTGATATGAACAATGCTCCTGTTGCATTGGCCGCCAGAGCATCGAACAGTGCCGAGCATAGAAAACACCAGATTGTGGGAGAGTTGCCTGATCCTTGTCCCGTACCGTGGATAGGGAATGCATTGCTGTGGGTATACCAATCATTGGATATTCCCAATGTTGTTTTGATCCGGAATTTTGCCTGTTCTAAAGTTGTACAATTCACCAGGACCACTTGCGAATGCATTCCCATTCGTCGGCTTGCTAGGTTGGCCACTTTAGCCAGGATCCGATCATAACAAGCGGTTGCATCGAGATCAAAGTGTATCCCGGTCTTCATGGACAACTGATAGATTGCATGTTGCATAATTTCAATATACACTGGAATATTAGCTGATCTTCCAGGTCGACTACCATAAAGTCCGTTGTTCAATAGTTTTGTATCTTCAGCATGAAATAGTGCTTGTCGCCACTTTACCGCCAACAGCAGATTATAGTCCGCTTCGTAGATATGTATAACGCGGAGTCGGTGTATGCGTGGGTTGCCAGGGTCTTTTTCAAGCATGATATTCACAACGGAAGCCCATCGTTCATATGAATATCCGTATTTGAGTGCATATTGCAGAAGCTTGGTGTGTCCTTTTTGTAGTGCTTTTTGCGCATCTAAAATAACTTGCCCTTCTGGGTCCTCGTCACCTCCTCTACATCCTGTTAGCCGCCACATAGCGTGGTAATGGCCTAGATGCAGACCGGAAGGTGATGTTGTTGTCCGCTCGGGCCATGTTTTCAACTTGCCCAGGATGTCCTTTGTGGTGATACTACCGTCCAAAGTCTGCAATGATTGCACTTGAAGATGTTGAATGAATAGAGCGGTGGGTCTGTGTACTCCTGTAGTGTCATATTCTCCTGATAACATAGCATCGGCTTGGATACCAGTCCCGTCATACTTGACATCCATTGAGAGTGGAGGTCGTGTGAACGGTGTGCCTTCCGCTTGTCCAAAATGGTGTTGATTGCGATCCAACAGCAGTTTCTCAATTTCTTCCGGCACTCGAATTGTCTTCCAGGTATGTAAGTCATCAGGAAGGTCTTTCATCCTTTCCACATCCATATGGTTCAGATCTCTTGGAACTTTGATGGCCATTAGTCCTCTTTCCCTACCGTCATTTCGAAAAAATTTAAGTTTCCTGTAAACCGCACTCATTTCCTCCGCTCTTTGAATACGCCGAACAATATGCGCTTTGCCGCGTTCCTCTAACGATGCGTATTTATCAGCCTGTTGTTGAAGGAATTCTTCTCTTATCTGTCGAGCATTTTGACGTACTTGCCGGAGGAGTATCAATGCCTCGCGGTATCCCCTTTCGACGGTTCCTGGATCAGTAGGAACGATCACAGGTATTGATGGATATCTTTGCTGTAGACGTGCAATTGCTGCTGTATAATCCTGGTTGTTCGTGATTTGAGATTTGGCAAGTTTGTAGAAATTAATCTGGGCCCATGCATTAGCGAATTTTGGACTCCATGGGCTTTGGGAGTGAAATCGGCAGGCGTTGGCTGCCGTCTTGGACGCTCTTTCAAGGTCCCGATCTATTGCCTCCGCAGTTGCGTGGTTAGGGTTTTGTGTTGCCATTAGCTCGTCAATTCTTGTGTACCAGTGGTGTTGATGCAGGTATGTGTCTTTTACTGCTATGTACTTTCGGAGTTGTCTGGAGTCTGTTGTGCGGAAATCTCTTTGCTTGTTGTGCGCGAGTTGGGCGGGAGTAGATCCGCATAGGCGGTCAGCATCTAAATCAATAAAGTATCCTCTATGATCACTCACAATACGGTACCCGAATGGATCATAGCCTGCTGCAGTGACTGCCTGTACCAGATTTGGGGATATTAGCACATAATCTAGGCGCTTTCTTCCCCTTTGGTATGTGGTCGGAGCAGTGTCACTCTCCAGTCGTCTACTAAAGAGATCAACCAGGCTGCACTCCACTGCAAGATTAGCGATTCCACTCTGCGGTTCATTCATTGTTTCATTGAAATCTCCACAAAGAATTATGGCATCGCCCGCTTGTTGGGCTTCGATAATAAAGATCTGGAGATCACGTATGAATGCCTGCCGCGGTGAGAGTCTTGTCATTGTGTTGGAAGCAATACTCTCGGTCATAATGGTGGCTCTCTGTTGCGCTGCTGCTGTGTTTGTCCCTTTGGCTGTTGTGTGGCATACTTGATATGCGATGATGTATGTGAAAAAGGTCCCGTCTGGTCCTGCGAACCGAATTGATGACCATCGTCCCATACGGTCGCGTCGCCAGGAAGATACTCGTGACGTCATGTTGTTGCATACCAGAGCCGCAGTTCCTCCTGGTTTATAAGTCTTGCACACTTTGTGATTGCTTGTAGACATGACTAACTGGTGTTGTCGGAATGTTGCCTCACAGACAGAGTTCATTTTTTTCTGTAAATCATATCGTCCAACATCCTGATTCAATTCGACCAAGCCCACAATGTCCGTGTTGCATGCTTCCATTGCCATGCAGACTTCAGGCCAGTTTCCCCCGTCTTGGTCCCACTTCAGGCCATTCAAGTTGATGCAATATAAACGTATGGTGCCTAGTGGCTTGTTCTCTGCAAGTATGTCTCCGACGTGTTGGTCAATGGTGTCCATATTGGCATGCTCAGATGTATGTTCTCCTGAGGTTGTGTCATCGTTGTCCTCGTATCCTTCAAACTGTGCTGTTCCCTGCAAATGATAGTGTTCATCTATATCCATTAACATTGTATTATTGGACTTGTATCATCGGTTATGTCGTGCATGGTATCATCAGTGCTGGGTTCCATGCTATTTTCTCCCCGAACTGGGGTGTGCAGTGTATTTTGGCGTTTATTGGAACGAGCAGGTGTTCCAGGCGGTCCAGTGATTATGCTCCCGCTGGTGCCTTCGTTTGCTTGCGTGACTTGATATCCTTGATCTTGGATTGCCAGACGTGCCATCAGGACGTCAAACTGGCGGTTACGCAAATCGAACTGTTGGTCGCGTTCGGCCATTTGTTGATCTCTGTCTGCGACAACGGACAGCAAATTCGCTATTGTGTTTTCCAGTTCTTTGGCACGACATTCTTTATTTTGCACTTCCTCCAAGATTTGTTCCAGCCGTTGATTGAGAAGGCATTTTGCTGTATCTAGTTCTTTGAGTCTGGCATCCTGATCTCGCAATCGTTGTTGCAGTTGTCGCTGATTTTCTTCTTCCCACGAGCTATTATTACCCCCTGTTCTAGTGCGATATTCGTTGCTGCTGGTCGTGGAGGAATATTTTACACTTGGTGTGATGGTAGAAGCTGGCGATGTCGCAGCCTGAGTGCCTGTCAAAACTTGGGCATAACTTGGTATGTTGTCATCGAGGGGGCACACATCGAACGTGTCATCATCCATCGTTTCGACTGTGAGCGTGCTTGCCATTGACAATAGAGTGCCATATGAGTCATTTGATGCTTCATCTTGGTCCATGGATTTGACATTCTTGGATGTAATCATTGGCGTCGGGAAGTCGTCGGGTACATTGGCGACACACTCAGTCGGGAGGGTCCTGCACCATTCGTCCCACTTCTGTCGAATATTGGCATTGACTCCTGGGAATTTTGAAGCCTTTATCAAAATTCTCCATTCACCATGTGATTTTGTCTTCGATGTAGGGACTACATATCGTACTCCCGTTTGCTCAAGAATCTTAGGCTCAATGACATGAATTGCAGATGTAGGAATACCTTGGAACTTCATCACGTAGGAATCTCCCAGCATTTGATTGTTCTCTTTGATCAAAGATGCGAAGGTACTTGCACTTGTGCGTTTTAATGAATAGGGCACAAAGATGCGGTTCTGCGGGTCTCTAAACTTTCCATGGGTTAGTAGGTGATACAGCTTTTGTCCGTCTGTTCGTTTACAAACGACTTCGTACGCTCGTGTGTAAACTGTCTTTCCCTTTACTTGCACCTTAGAAGGGGTGACGAAGAATTTTGGTAGAATCGGTTCTGACTGTTGTAAGAGTTTGTTCAAATGCTCCCTTGCTGCTTGTGCTGGAAACTGTACCACATGAATACCCAACAAGAAGCCCAGGCTTATGATATCCCACTCATTTTGTTCAAACTGATGTGTTGTCATGTAGATTCGGTTTTTGCGGAGAACGTCGATCACCGCGTCATGTTTTTTCCAATCTCGGAACGGGATGGTCGAGCGAAACTTTAAAATTACGACCCAACGATTACTAGTGTTTTGTGATTTCTTTGGCCTAATCTCGTGTGCCGTCATGGATGAGTTTCTTAGTTTCCTTAGAAGGTCTTCGTCCGGTTGGCGCTCTGTGTCCACAATCTCTTCTTGCTTGTTATCAATGTAGACGACTTCTTCAGGGAACGCTTTGAGGAGTGTTTGGAGGACGTCAATTTGTAGCTGTTTCGCATTCGCCGCATTGGGCCGAGCAGGTAGTTGAAAACGAACAAAAATCTCAGCTTCTACTGGTCCGTTTGCATTCGTTCTTGAACCACTAGTTACAGTTGCTTCATCATCATCCAACAATCGAGTCAAGATCTCCTTGGCGGGTGTCATGTCGAGGAATTCAACGGTTACAATCAAAGACGATAAGAGGGGGAAGGAAGAGAGCAACACGAGGCTGCTACGCGGTTCTCACGTAGCTTCTGTACTCAGGGGAGACAATATTTAGAAGTACAAGCGCCTACAGTAGATAACTGTACCAACTGTCTGTCCTAAATATTGTGAGAAAATCAAAAATTTGAAGGCTATTGACAATAAATCTGAAGCAATCGAGAATTTTCTCGAAGACCAAGAGACACTCCTCACTCAAGAAAAAAAGCGAGAAGACGAGTTACCGGTAGCTGAATGCTTGTCTGCAGCAGAAACAAGTCGCAAGGACCTCGAGGCAGAACTAGCTGCCAAACAACAGCGTCTACTTTGTACACCCAAAGCTGCCGAGGAAGCTGCAAGAGACGTGGCGTCTAGATTAGAACACATCAAAAATGTAGAACATATCAGGTTCAAGGCGGAAGACAATTACATCACACTTGTGAATCAAGGGACGTTTTTCGGCGTCACCGACTTGACGAACTTTGATGCTCTTGACGAAGCATGGAAACTCTTCCAAGGCAGGAGCAACGACACGATCATAGCCGACATGGATACCTTCATTGGACTGCTCCAAGTGGACAAGCTTCATGAAACGCTTGTGAAGATTGGTTGGAATTTACTCGAGTACAACTTTGACTTTGACGACCGCTTCGTTCCAGGCAAGGGGGAAATGCTGTTGCAACAGACCATATACCCGCCGATTGTTTTCCTTTCCTTTCAGCGGCAAATAAAGAAGGTTTACAGAGGGAGAAATACAAGGCTGACCAGCAGATTCAAGGTTCACTCACATATCTTTTCTATGACTCAATGGATGACAACGATCCTGTGGTCAAAAAGCACAAAATCAACCCAGACGCATCGGTAACCTTCGGTGATGATGGTTGGGATGCCTATGGTATAATGGAACTAAAGGCAGATACCGGTAGTTCTGACAAAATCAATGGCGACAAGGCACGATGTGCATTGACGACTGCTATGACAGCCCTTGCGATCAAGGATATGATTGCTGAAGAGGATCGCAAGCGAATCGCGATTCCTTTTGTCCTCGGCGATGGACTTCGTTGCTCGTTGTATGTGACCACTTTGAATGATCAAGGTGTTCCACGCATCAAGAAGTTGAAATTTCCTTCTACTACTGATCCTCTTGACTCGATAAACGTTGATGTTTCCAACTTGTCAAGTATTGGAAGGAAGTACTTGTTTGTTGCGTTGGCAGTCCTGCTCAACAATATGAATGACCTATTCAATGATGCTACAACCAGTGCATACGAAGAAAAGCTTGATGAACGAATGACATTGATCCAGGACATTCCCTCCGAGAGTTCGCAACCAAATGCTCCCGGAAACGCTGGTCGAGGGGCTGCACGTCGGGGACAAACAAGACCGTCCAGTCTGCAGTCGATCCAAGAGGCCCAAGCAGCTGCAAGTCTTGGTGGGACATTCACTAGTTTGGAATGCGCTTATGAAAGATCCTGCTTCACCTCAAGTAGCAACGCAATTTCCGGCTACAATGCAAGTGACACGCCATGTGATGATGATACCAACTGCTATGATAATGTGGCCACCTCTACGTTCTACTTCAAGGGACGTATGGCGTCATCAAACACAAACACAGCATTGACGACAAAGGATGTCTTTTTGAAAGTGTGGAATGAGGAGGATGTCGGGGTTCAAGCTGTGGAACTTGAATGGACACGCTACAAAGCTGCATTTGAAGCTGGTGTGCCCGTGGCAACTCCTGTACTTTCTGAAATCGTCAGGTCAAAAAGTCCGAGTGGGTTCGACCACCTGGTCTTTGCTGTAGAATACATACACGAGGATCCCATTCAAAGCGTTGATGATCTTTTGCAGTTTTCGGCATCATTGATCCAAAGTGTCTTGATTTTGCACCACGAGGCTAAACTATTGCACTGTGATCTGAAACCTGCCAACATACGATGGAGGAATGGAGTTGTAAGTCTAATAGACTTTGGGCATGCGCAGAAAATCAACCTGGCAGTTTGGGTGCCTGGCACTAAAGGCTATCAGGCACCTGAAATTGTTGATCAAATGCCTTGCTCTGTAATGACTGATGCCTTTTCCGTTGGTCGGACTATCATGGAGAAACTGAAAGACGTGCGCGATGATACAAGCGAAGACAACGACAATTACGTGATTTTAAGTAGCATAGCGAAAAGACTCTGTGATCCTATTGTTGATTCACGATGGTCATTGGAGCAAGCAGCCCGTGAGATTTACAAGGAACATCACAAGCAAACCCTCACTTTCGCCGTAGAAAAAGAAGCATCTTCCCCAACCATTGTTGAAAAGGCTTCTCACATTCCACCATTGGTACTACCACAAGACATGTCCCGAAACTGGAACTATATGCAGACGCCCTATGACCATGAGAAAGGAAAAACCAATATACAATCTGTCGTCTCCCAGATGGCTTATTATCACCCGGCATTGACTGACAGAAACTGTAAAGTACCTTTTCGCATTACGGGTGAGAGGGACTGCCAGAATTCGCCCTTCCCAATTCAAGAATTACGATCAGACGAAGACCGCAACTTCCCGCGGAAGGTGGCCTCATTACTCATTGAGGGCAACGAAACAGTTTCACCTGCAATTGAAGAGCAGGTTGAAATCAAGACTGATCTGGAAAGTGAATGGAACCTCCTCTAGGAAGCGAAAAAAAGGAAGAGAGAGGAAAAGGGGTTAGCCAGGTTTCGTTCTGCCTGACTTGTTGAGCTGAACCGAAGACTAGCGCATGTACCGGTAGAAAAAGGAGAAAGTTGTACATGTGACAAAGCAAGCCTGCACACTCACAAAGCTTACTGTTAGCTGTGTCACCTGCGACAGTGAATAGGATGATAGTCATCACTTGTCACTGTGGAAGTTGCGACACCGTAAAACACATTTACAACTCTGCCGTTTTTCTTTCCATTCCATAGTAGCTGCAAACGGCATTCACCATAGTCTTCGGTCATGCCAAGTAGCAACCGTATTCAAAAACCTGATTCTTCTTCATATTTCCTTGTCGTTGTCGACCTTCTCGGGAGGAGCCACGGCAACGTCTCGCATCGGAACATTGTCATTCGTTTCCTCTTTTAGCTGGGGCTCGCCTTGGACGTTTCTTTCCTGTGTTTCCTCTGCTGGCAATGATGCTTCGTCATCGTACGTGCGTTTCACTCCTTTTCCTTGTTCGTCTTTCATGGTTGTCTGTTTTGGATGATGGTGTGTGAAATGGACATACTCTTTGGTCGTAATAAGAAGAACCCGGATGATTTGCGGTACGAGTAACCAGACTCAACCTACCTGGTACATATGGAAATTTGCTCGCTCGTTCTCAGCTCGTGACTTGTAGAGGCAATCTTGTTGAATTGTCAGGTATTGATGGTTGCATTGCATTGAATTGCGAAACGAGAGAGAAAGAAGCACCCGCCTCCAAGTACTAAACTATGAGTGTTGAAAGCAGAACAAACAGTACCGTCAGGATTGTTTACCGTCGTGGTGGTGGTGATTTAGTCGTTGACTGCAATGAGCACCAATTTTCATTCGGTTGCCCGATTCAAGGAATAGATAATTCACAAAGAACAAACGGATCTTCCTTCTCAACAGCTACTACTGATGAACAGCTCAATAACAATTAACGAACTGATAACGATAGCTGCTGCCGAGCCGAAAGAAGCAGCAATCAAGTCTATTTTCTTTCCGTATCATAGGATCCCGGTTGGACCTATGTACATGGCTGGTATGATCTATTGGAGAAGCCCTGACTTGCGTCGCTTTGTTACCTCATCAGAATTTAAAGATAAACGCGAGTCCGTTGACACGCATTAAGAAGATTGGGCCATGGGCAATTTTGTCCATTCTCACTCCTGGCCCATTCGTCGTGTCATGTTTGAAAGCAAAGGGGAAGGACTTTTGCACCCCGTGAAGGAGCCAGAGAAAATGCGATCGACATAGAAGACCTACATCAAGTACAAGAGTGAACCTTGGTGATTCGAACCAGCATCTGATGCTAGCTACTGCAGCGAGAACATTATAGTTACCAATCTACCACTACGTAGCTGGTTGCCAAGTTTGAGACAATAAGGGAGCAACAAGCTCACCAATATAAATGTCTGCAGCGAGCTGATCACTCACCAGATGCCGTGTGGAAGGTCCGTCAAAATGAGAGTTCCAGGTGCCGACGATACGCATAAATTGCTCGTACAAGTACTTGCCCTGGTGGTTCTTTCGATTGGCGAAGTGGTCCATTCTCTTGACTTCAATGGAATGTATGACTATCAGAATACTGATCGGCGTCATCCTTTCCTCCTCCTCTCTTGGGTTTCGGTGTGTGTGGCGTGAGATTCATTGCGTGGTTCCCGGACACGACCAGAACTACCCTACCGTTGGATGTGGTGTCGACATGTCCGTTAAGGCCTAGATGTCGCAATGGACAATGAAGAAAAAGAACAATTGGTATAGTACCAGGTACTTGCTTCACCTCTCCTTTGTTCCTTTTTGGCTCACAATGCCTCTTGAGCATTCATAGTGTAGACCCGTCGCTATTACACCTTCACTTTTATGAGACTGACCATTCCACCGACCCACCAATCCTTGGTAGTGGATACCAAAGTCACCAAGTCAGACAATGGAAGTGGACGACAACAGCGCGTGACTCCACATCATTTGTTTGGAGTTTGCAATTCTTCACTCAGCATTCATCCACGAGGATCCGTCCTTGCGATTGCCAATAGAACATTGGATGCCGCCGAACTACCTCCCAATCACCAAAGTCAACCACAGGGACCGGGACAGGAATCGCTGCGGCACCACCACCACCACTACAACAACAGCGACCAGAGTTTCAGACAGAAGTGTAGCAACGGCATATGCTACGGTGTGTCCATTTCTATCTGGATGGAAGCAACCAGCCTGCCTTTTTGTTGGCGGCGTGAATGCACGACCGACCAGAACATATTACTACGGGAGTAAAGTGACGTCGAGTGATCAACAATGTATGTACCGTATCTGTCGAGATGCCCAAGACTTCCAACAAGCGCACATGATACCATTTCACAACTTGCAACTACCGATAGTGCCCAATCAAGGTCGGGTGCGGGTCCTCAGTCCACGACTATGGAATTTCTACAACTTTTGTGACGCGGTGATTCACACATGGTGGCTCATCTGTGAAAAGACTCTTATCATGAAGATGTCATGTTAGAGATAGTAGATAGGATGACATGTGGATATATGATAGGTAAGATTCCTTTTTGAAAAAAAATTCAATCACCAAGTTGGCATTGGCATGCAGGATCGCTCTGTCTCTTTTTCTTGACGCACTGGCAGTGCTTTGGATGACTACTTCGTTTTCTTGAGGTCGAAGGGTCATACTCTGTAACAATCCTCGAAGAAGCAAAATAGTAGTCACTCTCATGCCCTTCTGGAGGCTTGGACTCGTCTCTTTTACAGTTTGGAGCTAGCATCACAAAGTACCTCTCAACAGAGTCATCCAGTTCGAAATGATCGGAAATAACATTCCAAAGCTTTTCCAGTCTTTCTTTGCTTCTCGGGAGACAAGTGTCGAACGTATGATACTTTGCAAAAGGATTTAGCGAGCGAGTTATCTGAACACCAAAGATTCTAGGAGAGCCAGACACGTCAACAACGATAACGTCAATCACATCAAATCCACTGGGAACTTGAATCAAACACCACGATGAACTTGTTGAATGAACAGTCTTTCCAAGCCTAGAAAGACTTTCTTCATATACCAAAACATTCAAAGGGGTTCCTCTCGGCGGCAAGTCAATTGATTCTTCGACAATCCATCCTTGTTCAACATGTGTGAATAACGACGCTCCAATTGAATGGTTGGCTCTCAATTTCAATATTTCTTCAAGCTCCAACAAACAGCCATCTAAACCTGGATCTCCCAAGAACTTTGAACGAAAAAGAGCAACCAATGACAACGCATCTTCCTCAGGGGAAAAAGTGCACAGCCATTCTAAAATCAATGAGAAAATGATCCCACGAGGGGCAAAACTTCCGCACAGCCCTGCATCACGAAGACAATGCCAATTGCTGCGTGCTGACTTGATTTCATTGAGCCAATCCTTCGCAAGCTGCTCGTTAGAAATGTGACGCTTCATCGATGAGTCACTGATAGCTTTATTCACTCTTCCACTGACGGCCGACATGTAGTGTGATACCAACTTCCCCTCAGAAATCTCAAGAAACAGCTCGGCAATGTATCCAACAACTCCTCCAAATAGCTCTTCCAGCCAATCATCGACACCCTCAAAAGGAACTCCATCAATTCCAGTTTCCAGATTGATGCCCAGTAAGCTACAGAGAGTATTGGCAAAGTCAAAGCACTCTTCCTTGGAAAAAAGAGGCAAATCAAACGCAAACTTCCCCAGACGCTTCATGGCAACCCACGAACCAAACCCAGCACTTCCAGTAACAATCCATTTGAATGGACCAAGATCTTTTTCTTTTGGAAGAGTAATCGGAAAATGTTTCCCCCCATGTTCTTCTTTGTCAAATTCGACCACATCATCAATGATGACCCAGATTCGAGTTCCAGATTCTCGAGCATATCCTCTCACCCTGAAGAGAAATTCTCCGAATGATTGAAGTTCTGAATCTTGAAAAAATGTTTCCAAAGAATCTTTGACTGAGCCTCCAATTTGGAGAAATGAGTCCATCCATAGATGTCCACAGAACTTGGCATTGTGCACGTCGACCCTTTTGTCTTCACGTAATGGCAGAACAGTTCGATCAAGAAACAAAACTTTTTCTCCCATTGCTTGAAGAAGCTTGAAGACGAAGAACAGAAACTGGGTTTTGCCTTGAGCTTTGTCACCATAAACTACACACGATCTCTGATCCTTGAGGAACTCAAAGAGGCGAGAAGCTGACTGTATATGATGCTGCGAGTTGAACAATGAGTAAAGCTGTTGCTCGTTGAGCTTATTCAACAAGTCCTGGACCCGTTTGGAATGATATATCCACTGCCTTTCATCCAGTAAGCCTTGTACTGCACCTTGAGGCACGTGAATACCATTATCACTCAGAGTAGCCTCTAGCTGACTCAGTGCGGTGGATGCTGTGAGCTCTGCCATCGTGCGTTTCATTCCTCTGTGTTGCAAAAATGATCCTGCATTCAGCGGGATGCGAGGAGTGCGTCAGAAGTTTGCAATGTTTCCACGTTATAAGTACAAATACGTGAAACATCAGCTGACGGTTTTCATGAACCTTTCATCGGTTTTCCGGTACCAGGTACAAGCCAATGGAAACGCGTGGACCGAAAGGAGACAAGTACGAATTGTTCAGTCAGCGCGATGCGAGGAGTGCATCATATGCAATGATTGCAATCTTTCCACGTTAGAAGTACAATTACGTGAAACGTCAGCTTACGGTTTTCATCGGTTTTCTGGTTTTCCGGTACCAGGTAGAAGCCAACGGAAACGCGTGGACAACAAAGGCAACGCACTACTTGTACGAATTGTTCAGTCAGAACAAACTTTCCGCACAAGAGAATATCCTCCGTATCTCTTTCATTTTCCAAACAAATACCGGTTTAGCGTGCTCCTTTCTTGTCACTGGGTGCAAAAATGTCTAACAATCCTGATTTGCATGAATGTAAAAGGCGGCTGAGTGCCTTGATGGAAGACGATGAGCTCGAGATTTCGGAAGAAGAATTGGAGGGAATGAGATCAAGGTTCAAGGATCACAACGACATGGACTCGCTCCATGCCTGCTGCA
>SWEM01000598.1:0-18120 GCA_019593585.1 Nitzschia palea | reverse complement strand
TAGGCCAGGATTCTACTTCGCTTGAATCAGTGACCTCAAGGTAATCTTCCCGCAAGTTCAAATCTCAGCTTCATGCCACTCAAATTGATTCAGCATTTCAAGGACTGTTGTTGTTATTTCACTGAACCGTTTGACCCAATCAACATGCTGAAACAGGGGCGCCACAACTTCTGGCGAGACCTCCTGAACATCGTCGAAACCAAACATCAATGCCCGGTAAACTGGTCGAATACGACTTTGCCAGATTTCCAATCGCACAGCAAAAGCGACCCGCTTGAGTTCTTCCGGATCAATAACCTTAAGTGCCACAATGGCATCTTCCAAAATGTCCAAGTCGTCGGGTTGCTTGCCCCAGTTGGCAGCAAGGAGGAGAGCACGGTGTGCCACCAGAATCTTGCCTACATTGTGTCGCCTGAGGTATAGCAACAATGCACCCAATTGATCATCGTCGTCGAAATCGACAAGATATTCTGTCCTTTCGTCTGGGCTAAGAGTTGATGCCAAGCACGAATTTTGTAATGTCTTCCAGCTCGCCGGTGAATCTGCTTCTGGTGTTGACGCATTGAAGGAGTGGCTGCTGTGACGACATGCATTTTCAAGAGAAATGATCTCGTCATGCTTGTGACTCATCATCAACTCATCATAAGCAAGCCATTGGAATGGTGAAAACTCTTCCGCCTTATCAACATCGTAGACAGTAAGCGGTAGGGGTCCTAGTTGGATGCCATAAAGTCGAAGCGAAACCAGTAGACACACTCGGATTTGACGTAGTAGACCACCCCAACGACCAACTAACGGATTATGAGAAGAAATTGAAAACGTGAGTATTCCATTCAACAATACGACATGGGATCCAATCAGCACGTACCGAGAACCTCCTTTGAAATGTTTCCATATGTCTCCTCCTCCTTTTGCTCGGCAACTTGGCTTATTGCTTCATGACACAGTGTGGCAAGCCAAAACGCACGAACCAACTCATCAGATCTCCGACAGTACTCATAGATGGCTTGCATTGGCGGTTCTGCCTTTTCTCGTTGGTCATCCAAGTGTGCACGTATCCCATCTTGCAGCCATCGCTTCACTGGTGAATCCTCGGCAAAAATGGCTTTTTTGGTAACATCCTTCACAGACAGAGATGCGAACCATTCTCCGAAGCACTACGAATGGTTAGTTTACATGGCACAGGACAACGCGACTGTAAACCATACTTGCGTGACTTACCCTCATCACATACGCGTTGTCGTTTTTAGTTCCAAGAGCCTCGAAAATCTGGCTCACAGCACTGAAGGAAAAAACATCTCCCAACAACGGCTTGAATATTCGAACGAGAAGTTCCCTTCGAGTCTTGGTACTGTCACTAAAGAAAATTTTGTATCCCTTATTTTCGACAATATAGTCTTCATCCATGTACTTCTTGGGTACTTCCAAAGAGCTCGCGAATTCGTAGAACTTGAGTGGCTCGGTGGGGTTCTGAGGGATACCATCATCAATTGATGTTTTGGTGATCTTTTCGTACACAGAAGTCCAACCAATTGCTTCCAGCCCCCAACTGGAAGGTGCAACTACATTCACCTGATGCACGCCCCCATCATTGCTTGTTTCGTGGCGGTGAATAACGTCGTATGCTTTGGAGATTTGATCATAGTAGGCAATCTTGAAAGCCAGTAACTGCACATGAGGATTTGTGAGAGCCTCTCGACCTGACACATTCACTGCTTCATCGAGCTTCTGTTGGCAGTACGACACGGCAAGTCGTTGGAAGCTGGAGCCTTCCACATCCATTTTTCGCTCCAACGTCGGCGAGGAGGCCAATGTATCTAATGCGATAGCCAGATCTTCGATCGATTTGATTCGTTCCAGTGCCTTGAATACGTCGATGGATTGGCATTCGACATTGGTGTCACTTAACATCTGCTTGAGTCGATTTAAGCGCACAGCTGCATCATGTGGTACCATTGTCAGAACTGGCATTGGAGCTTGATTTCGTTCTAAATTGGTGCGTCCGGCAGATTCATCTTCCTCGATTTCAATCCTCTGGATTTGATTTCTTTTAGAGAACGGAACATTGGAATATGCCAAATAGCAACATGCGATGTATCCAACACGTGACATTTCCCTGACACAAAGCACTTGTGCCTCTCGATCTACCTGCATCGACTTGACCTTTGGACCATGTCGTGTCCTCCAAATTTCAATGACTCGTCGTTGGCGAGAATGAATCACCAAATACAATGTCTTTGCTTTTTGACCTTTTTGCACTTTAGTTTTACGAGGAATCTCCATCCAAAAGCAGGTAGTATCACGGAACCCCTTCCACATTCGCACAATCTGTTTGGTGGACAGATCTACAAGTGAAACACGGCCCAAGGTATCGGCAATAGCTGCAAGGTCTCCCTCTGGTTCAACCGTGCACTGTGTAATCTGTCTTGGCGGGTCATGAATTTCGCAGCCCGCATACAATTTGTAGGGATCCAAGTTGAGTGATGGAAACGGGACGTTCGGATCCCATTGATCAGGTTTTTCAATTGTTGCAGCAGGAGCTGGGGTAGCTTCTTGTGATTTTGAAGAGCCGCCACCTATCAACATTCCATACAAACCACCGAAAACTGATGTGATGATGCCGCCTGACGTCCCTTCTTCCTCATCGTCGTCGTCCGGCTCCTCGCGTCGACCTTCAAATTGATCTTCCGACGTGTAGAAACACAGTGTCGGAAATGAATCTGCCATGGCACCAGTGCAGTATACCAGTGCTTCAAAATTTTCCTTCTGCAAGCGTGGATCTTGTTCGAATCCTGGATCTAGAAAGGCCCCGGTGGTCTCATCAATCTCGGGCTTTTTCCATGCAGGGAACGGTGCCAAAGGTGAAGGATGATATTTTGGGATTGGCACGAGGGTGAATTTCGTGGCCTCAAGGGGAGGCAACCGAGCCTCCCATCGAACGACCTTGACTCCTAGAATACTTTCGAGCGATTTCGGATTGGGTTGCGATTCTGTATGCTTTTGAATGACCGACGCGAAGAAAGCAGCATGATGCAATCGTACACTAGTTCCGTCCCCAAAAGATAACCAGACATATGTCATCACCTTGCCATCACGAACCGTAGTATAAGGAACGAGGGTACAAACACCATCCGATGGTTCAAAGGGTACGACGCGGCGGGCCTGCTCCCCATTTGGTCCAGGGGCACCTCGTCGGTGTGAGCGCTGATAATTGGTCAGTGTTCCAAAGGGCAATGGTTCAAAGTAGGTCAAAACTTCTTTACCGGCAAAGTAATTTCGTCGTGTCAGGACAAGAGACTTGGCTTTGACAGAGTATTCTACCGAAATGACTCGGGAGTGCTTGGTGCCGACCAGTACTGCCACGCGGGGTGAGGGAGAAACGGGAACCATCCCACCGCTCATGAGCGACATGCCCTGTGTTTTCTTGTCGGGAACAATCAATTTGTCTTCGGCCGAAAGCTTTGGAACTTCTAGCGCAAGGACTGTGGCACACGTTATTTGGTCCTCTCCTTGCATAATTAGAACTTCTACAGCCGTGCCTTCCGTGGACCCTCCATCAGGTGTTTCCCTTACTAACTGAGCTGAAACACAACGTTTAGTAACAGCGATGAGTGCCACGAGACCGCTTTCTTTCGTAGGTATCCGGCACATGTATAACTGGGGAGGCGGTGGATGTCCAAAGTTTGAGTAATCTGGTGGTAATTTCGATTCCAAATCTTGTACGTGCGACAGCAAAGCCCCAGCTTCAATATATGTTCCTTCGGGTTTTGGACCATCCTCCTCTTCCGGCTCCGTTGGCTCTTCACGACGAGGAACGCTAGCTTCTTCATCATCTTCATCTTCTTCTTCAATCGGCAATGACTTGGGTGTTCCATGCAAACCTGACCCTTTCAAGGCGAATTCTTCTTCTGAGCTCGAGTACGACGAGTCGCCCATGGAAGACATTTTTGTTGTCTCCAAACGACGAATGTCGATGTCAGCCTTGTTAGAGTGAGAAGGTCAGTCTAGGCCGACAATGGAATACCCGTTTCTTCCGAACCAAACTGGTGTTGCTTTATTAGCACAAGAGATGCGCGTTGTTGATCATGATTTTTGTTTGAAAAAAGTCATCCGTCGTGCCGCCCCCGAACTTTGATCACAAAGAATGAACATGGGTATCCCAAATGGATACTTGTGTATAAACGCTTTGTCTCGAGCTTACGTCATCCCTCCTAAAGGGGGCGACTCACAGACGAGCATTCCAGATGGAGACACAACGACTCGAACGACACTTGAAACGGGCGTATCGGGTAGTTTCCATATTTCCTATGATACGTCGAGTAGGATTCCTTCTTCTGCTTCAAGTTGCGTAGCTGTGCTCGTAGAAGTTGAAGTTCTTCTGGAATCCCAACTTGGAAATCAAGAGATTGGATGTCAAAGCACGGTATTTCTCTCAAGGACCTCGACGTCGCCAACTCACTCAGGTGGAGACCATTTTGTATACCAACCGCTCCGTGGATTTTGTTGCGTCGAAACAACAAGGGTGTGAAAGACCTTGCTTGGACGAACAAGCCTTGACACGAAGCAGAAAAAAGAAAGCTCGGAATCCGGTGCAGCTTCTAATATTGCAAGGCTAATTCTATCATCTAATTACCCAGAGGTGGCGTTTTGGAATCGAAAACATGACAAATCCAGATCATTCTACGAGTTTCGGTCGATCAAGAACATTTTCCGTCACATTACTATGCTTATTCATTTGGACGGTGGAACAATCCTCGTCATTAATACACCCCAAGCGACTCACAACCTCGCGGGTACTGGGAGTGGGAACAACAGTAAGAATGGTATCCGATACATCCTCATGGTCCGGTTCCAAAGCCGTATCACTGGAACAATTCCGGATTGGAGGAGACGAGACGAAACATCGAGTCCGAAAAAAGTATCAACGAAAGCGTATTCCAGAGACGGAACGAGAACGAAAACGTCTGACCCGAGAGCGGCAAGCTCAATATGAGGAAATTCGATCCAATGCCAAGGGAGAATGTCCCAGTATATGGAGTTTTGAATCTCTATTTCCCAGGCCCGTTTGGGATAAAGAATGTATTGAACGTGATTTATTTGCCATCAAGAGACGGGACAAGTCGATCGAACGAGATAGACAACTGCTACCCAAGGCCAGGTCAAGACTAAAAACGTCGGCGATTGGTGGGAGTTCCATGATGCGAGTATGGAGAGAACCCAAATTGAGTTCATTTGTCCTGCCGTATACGGACGATGTCACTGTAGAAGAAAAAATACCATCGTCTATAACCGCAGGTGACTCTACGTCAGATGAGATGACGGATGATGAAGCGAATGCCAAGCTTTACGAGCCCAGCAATTATATTGACCGAAACAATGGCAATGTCACATCGACAAGCTTTTCGGAGCGAATTGCTGCCGCCGCATCCAATATTTCCGGAAAGGTAAATTACGCACTAACGCGAATGGTAGAAGACAGAATATATGGCTATCGAAGGGGTACCAATCTTTATGAAACATCGCTCATGGGTGATGGTGCCGTCCAGTTTCGCGAGGGTGTTCGATTAGGGAACCCATTACGAGTCAATGCGGACCGACTGAATTATTTTGCCAAAAAGGATCTACGAAAAGACCGCGTGGAAGAAGCACAAGAAATGTATGAAATGGCCATCGACATTGATCCTCGCGATGGTCGTGCCTACCTTGGCCTGGCGCGATGTGCCGAACGACGAAGGGATTTCACACTATCACGAAAAATTCTCAGTATCGGAATCGCCAATAGTGTTTCCGTAGGACCCAATGGTACACCCGATGCTGGAGCGAATCCATTCTTGTTGCAAGCACTAGGGTGCTTGGAAGAAAAGACTGGAAATTTGGCTCAAGCCGAAACGCTGTATATTGAAGCAGTAAAATCTCGGCCGTCCCATGCAGCCTCGTGGGTAGCACTGGGTCAATTACGAACAGTAAAGTTTCGGCAGGATGCAGCGGCAGGTAGAGCTTGTTTTCAAGCAGCTGAGCGAGAATTACAAAAGGCAGGTTTACCACCCAACGCCCATGTTTACACGGCATGGGCATCCATGGAGTACAAAAAAGCTGGCGATGTACGACGATCAAGAAGTCTGTACCGGCTGGCACTCAATACTGACAAGCGTTGTTCCGCAGCTTGGCTGCAGCTCGGTGTCATGGAAGCGAATTGCGAACATTGGAATGAAGCGGAATTGTGCTTTGAAACAGTGCTGAAATTCGACCAACGAAATTCTCGAGTTTTACAAGCCTACGCACTGATGGAATCCAAACGACCAGACTCGGAAAGTCGTAAAGTGATTGATCTGTTTGAACGAGCATTAAAAGCCAACCCTCGTGATGCTGGGGTCCTTCAGCCCTATGCGTTGTACGTTGCCCAATTAGGCGACACTGTATCGGCACGAGAATTGTAAGTATTTCAACGGAGTTGGTGCCCCTCTATGATATCAACCAAGATCAATGACTCACGTTCCATCGTCTCGCTTGCGCTTCTCTTGGTACAAAGGTTACGGCGAGGTACCGAAGTCAATAAGCGACATGCCCCGGTTTGGCAAGCATGGGGTGTTTTAGAAACGCGACAGGGAAATGCCGACGAGGCTCGACGAATTTTTCAAGAAGGGATTTGGGCCTGTGCACAGCTAACCGGAGGCCAGTCGGGTGGATATAATTGCGCAAGACTTTGGCAAGCCTGGGGTGTGCTCGAAGCTAAGGAGGGTGACTACGCAGCCGCTCGTCGATGCTTTGCTCGTGCCTTGGATGCTGATAAACGAAATATGGCTGCCATGACGGCCTGGACGTTGATGGAGGAGAGTATCGGAAACTTGAATGATGCCCGGGTGATATACGAACGAAGTCTTCGACAATTCGAACCCGGTACATCGGAAAAGAAACGTTTATGGAGCGGCTATGAGGCAATGGAACAACGCGCAGGGAACGTTCCAGCGGCACAAGAAGTGTATCAACGGGCCGTTCGCGAATCAATCACCAAGGAAGAAAAAGACGAGAATTTGGACGAACTCGACATTCCCGCCATTGCGGCACGTGCTGGCAATAAAGACGCCCAACGCAAAGATGCTAAAACAGGCGGCAGACAAGAATTTGAAGTGATTCGATGGGGGCAAGATTCTAGTTCCATGAAACGAGATGTTTGGATGAATGACGGATCGGTAGAAGGAAAAGTTCCGAAATCTACCATGACAAAGCTGAATGCAAGAAAAAACGCAGAATCGATATGACACTGATTGATAGGTGCACGAAGCACACCATAGAAGCATGATAGAGAAATGACCACGGCTAACAGAAGTACACCAAAAATCTATTTTTACAGTTAATATGCGGTGCAGCTGAAGCAGCAACCGTTACGGCATCCAACCTTGTACCCTTCTGCAAAGTAGCCATCCACCATTTCTTGGTTTTGAAATGGTAGCCAAAGTTCTTGCTGACTAACATTGTGATATTTTCGTTTCGCAAATTCATAAAGCGCGTCGTCAAGGGCGGACATGAATGGATTCCATTTCTCTTGTTCCAATAGCAGCTCAACGCCCTGGCTGTCTCGTCGGCGTTTGCTTTGATCGTCAAGAAGGGCTGTACTCACAATGTCCTTGTACTTGTGCCATTTGTAGGCGCTGGCAATTTGATTGTAGCTTGCTTCCAAGTCTTCCACAAAGAGGAAATGGGCAAACTTGTTGGCACGTTTGAGGGTGTATTCAAAAAGGTCACGGGTGATTTGAAATTTGGGTTGTAGTCGACATTTGGCCCCGCAGATGATGCGAGTGTTCCAATTATCGGGTTGTCCTTGAGACCAGACTTCAAAGGTCCCCAGGGGATCCTCACCAGGAGGAACACGACGTTTCTTGAGTCTGTCATTAGCAATGGTATTGTTACCAAAGATCCAAGCAGAATTGCCAAAGCCTCCGGTTTGTATGCCAGGTCCAATGGGCATCATTCGTCGAAGGTGACTCCAATGCGAATAATAGCGACTCTTGGAGTCACGTAAAGTTACGATGTAATCATAATAATCCGGTGCCATGCTGTCATATAGTTCCCGTTCGATGGCCACCAAATCCAAATATGTTTTATTGGCAAAGGATTGTTGCGCCTCCAGCGTATCTGCTCCTCCACAACAATATTGATCATCTTGGACATTGCAGTTATTTTCTCGATTGGTGTTGAGTCGATTCCGATAGGCTAGACGACAAAACAAGGTCCCTGCTGACTTGTGAATATGGACAAAGAATAGTACTCGGGGATACTTTCGTTTGTAGGCGGGAATGGTGGGTCGAAAGTGCCTTTGTTGATTGGTACGGGACACCAGCTCCATGGGATGAAACCCTACCGGTAGCCTCACATCATCCCATAAACCAAGCTTTAATTCTTCCCGTTTGGCAAGAAGGGCGTTGGATCGAAATTGACTCAACGCCTTCATTCCTTCGGTTTGTCCATCCCACTCTTTTTGTAAGCGTTCCAGACGTTGTAATTGCAGTCGTTCTTTGATTTCTTTGATACTACTCTCCGCTAGTTCCGAATCCTCCATTGAGAATTCGGGGGAGATTGTTGACTGCTTCATCTTGAACAAACGTAATTTGGATATGGACACTATGTGAAAAACTCCAAAGGACCCACGTGGCAACGACAATGTACAAGAGAAAAAAGCGAAGCCGTCTCACGACAACCTTGTTGAATTTGTTCGTGACTGTCATCGTGGTGATGATGCCATGGAATACAGCTAGAGGTCTTCAATGTATCTAGCGATAGCTTTCTGCTCTGCAATCCCAATAATGTAATGATGAAGATCCGTTCCCACCAGGTGCACCAAACAAGTCAATTTTTTGTCGCGGGTACAAGTTTGTGTTCACCATTTTACCATTTTCCGCTTTCTCATCATCATCTCAGTGGGAACCGAAGTGGGTTGTCACTTTAAGTGATCGATCGAGTCCGTTGCGAATCCACAACTGGTACAC
The DNA here is from genome assembly GCA_019593585.1 of Nitzschia palea. Lineage (NCBI taxonomy): Eukaryota > Bacillariophyta > Bacillariophyceae > Bacillariales > Bacillariaceae > Nitzschia > Nitzschia palea. Next base: position 9,136 of record SWEM01000598.1, on the reverse strand, counting down.
GAAAAATTCACGGCCCACTACCCGGTAAAAAACTACCGGTATGAATATAGCCATATATCATATAAATAAGCACAACTCTACAAGTTTTGTATATAGACCAAGCAAGGATGAGTCCTACTATGTAGAGAAAATCGTAAATTTATTGGCAGAGTTTTGATTTCCCAATCACACTCATATCAAGCACAGTCAGCATTACTGTCTCCTGGTGCTCCTATCTGGTTGCTCCAGTCTTCATCGTGATATTGTACCAGCCAGTACTACCATTCTCATTACTACCGGTAATTTTAAAGCGACAAATGATCCTGGCTGCCTGCCGACTACTAGTTCAAGTTCCTCTCCCCAAGAACTTCCTCCGTTCTCCTCCTACATATGTGAGGTGTTATTTGCTGGATATCACCTACCGGTACACCATCGATCTATACTTTGACTCAAGTACTACTACCAGTTGCTACAATTTTTTATCATCAGTTGCCCGCCAGACACCACATCCCCCGAATGTTCCCCCTTTCTAAATAGAGCAATCACCAACCATCGATTATCGACTGGCTTCTAGAAAAAATAGGGCACTGAAACTTTCTGCCGACACCAACGCAAAAACGAAGTCACGAAAGGAAAATATGACAAGGAAAATGTCATCGACAAAGGCCAAGAAAGTCTCAAAGTCAAAAGGAGGAGGAGGTGAAAATGACAATGACATGGGAGATTGGATCACATCGCTAGCCAAACAGGTTGCAACCACGGGAGAATCAAATCACAATCCGGTCTTGAACAAACAAGAACGGGTCCAAAAACGAGCCGCCAAGAAACTCCAGCGACAACAACAAAAACAAGAACAGCAGCAGCGTCAAGATGATCGCCAACCAAAAAGTGAAAGAGTTCAAGGAAAGACTGTACCTTCCAAACGCAACACTGAATACAATGTTTCCCAACAAAAACGACGCCTCAAACGATTGGCCGAACAGTGGTTATCACTGCAAAAGGAGCATCGTCAACAAAGCGAACAACGACAACAACAACGACAACAACAACAACAGCGACGGTATGTACCGGACAAGGATGCGGATCGAATCAAGAGAAAACATGCCTTGAATGAAGAGAATATCCAACCTCGACCCTGCGATTATAGCGGAATTGGTTTGGCCCGCAAAAGTTTGTTCTTGTCCTTTCAGGACCCCTCGCACATTCCCAAGCTCGAAGAAGAATTTCTAGAGCACATTCCAGGCTTTTTTTGGGAAACAACGTACTAAAGCCATGAAACGCCAATTAGATGGCAACATGTTATGGCGGAAATTGGCCGATCAACGAGAAAAGGGTGGTGGTATCCTTCCCAAGAAAATTGCTCAATTACCACCCGATCAACGAGTCCAAGCGATGATTGATGCCGGGATGCTGTGAAAGCTTGAGTGCAGTTAATAACGTTAGTACATAGATATGGAAGAATACCTATAATAATATTCGAAATTGGAATCGAAACAATATTCTAGGCGGTTTTGGTAACTAGGGATTCTTCGGATAGTCTCTGCAACGCCCGTAATGCCAAATTGACATGAAGTTCCACACCTCGTGGCAAAACAGATTCGTCCAGAGCAAAATGGGGGTGATGCAAGCCATAATTCGTGTCGGGGCTTTTACCACTACCTTGACCCAACAAAAAAAAGGTCGATGGAATGTGTTCCGCAACAAAGGAAAAGTCTTCGGCTCCCATGGTTGGTTCAATATCCATAACCTCGCCCGAATCGGCAACCAGGCCTCCGACTTGTTTGGAAAAGGATTCGTAGAGTTCTGGGTCATTGACAGTGGGTGGATAAAAGTCGGGGGAATAGGTAATTGTCACATTGCATCCATGAACCGCCGCTGTGGATTGAGCAATATGTTCCACCTTGTCCCGCAGTGAAAGTAAGGTCTCGGTACTGAGCGCTCGAATAGTACCCCGGAGTACTGCGGAAGCTGGAATAATGTTGAATGCCTCTCCAGAGTTGAATGCGGTAATGGAACAAACGCCGCTTTCAAGGGGACTTAGGGTACGAGATACAATGGTCTGTAAATTCATAATGATGGACGATGCCGTAACAATGGGATCAATGGTCAGGTGTGGCATAGCTGCATGTCCGCCAACACCGGCAATTAGAATCTCAAATCGTTCACAAGCGGCCAAAATCGGACCTGGTCTAGATGCAACTGTTCCGGTAGGGATCCTGCAATGATATGACGCACGAGAATGACATTGAAAGAATGCAAGTCGAGTGAGTTCCTTGTTTTTGTGTTCGGTTGTATTTTCTTCCTAGTACAAGTACTCACGTGGGCCAAACGTGTAATCCAAAGGCATGTTGTGGTTTGGGTTCTTGGGTCAATACCCCTTCCTCCCGCATACGTTTGCTTCCGGCGCCACCTTCTTCGGCTGGTTGAAACATGAGACGAATGGTTCCATTGATGCTATCTTCCATTTCCTTGAGTAAGGAGGCAGCCCCCAAAAGCATGGTAGTGTGACCATCATGACCACAGGCATGCATTTTTCCAGGATTCAAAGACTTAAAAGGGTCAATTCCTTCGGTTCGTTCCAAAATGGGCAAGGCATCCATATCCGCCCGCAACAAGACACAAGGGTCTTTACCCGTTCCAATATCTGCCACAATACCATATCCACCAGGTCCTGGAATCACATCGGGTACCGTATTGACAGCCCACCCCGTGGTATAGGGAATATCCAATTGTTGCAGTACGCTTTGCACGTAGGCCGACGTTTCCTTTTCATTGTACATGAGTTCCGGATGACGATGTAATGTTCGACGAGTCCCACGGAGAAAATCCATCAATTGCCAGGCTCGGTCATGAATATCCTCCTTTAACAATTGGGAGGTTGCATTGGATGGTGACGCAAAAAAGGCTTCCACTGCCGTGTTTCGCCTCCTACCCGGGATGGACTTGGCGATACGCATTTCAATCACTCGTCCTCCTTCCACAATCACGGCATCCACTACGACTGGACTCTCGTCCTCCTCGTCCTCCTCGTCCTCGTCACTATTGGAACCACTATTCTTACCCCGAGTCCGGAATGGCAACCCAGTAACTGGAGATAGCAATTTGTGGATTCCAAGCAGCAAGAGACAAATTAGCCACTTTCGTTGGTGTGTCATGGTCGGTCAGAATAGTTGAAGTATGGGACGAAGTTGTGTGTGTTCGATGATGTTGCAATAAGTAAAATGCATTCGCGACACTTCGGCGGCAAGTTTTCCGCTTCCTTGGTAATACCCTAGGTACGAGTACCTGGTACAAACGATTGTATCAGCAGGCGTTTGTGATCGTGCCAATTGCCAATTGGTTGCAGCCATGGAATAGCTGTTTACAAGTGTATTAGAAGATGTACTCCCAGCACTACTATTGACAGTGAAAGGTTGTGCCAAGGATGTGTCTATTGACGGTGTAGACCAACGTGTTGCAAATGAAAGAATTGCCGATTTAGCAACCGCCCGTGCTGTCCTTTGTGGTCATTTGCCAGTATAGTCAGTGTCTCGGTGATGAGACGGACAAATCGAAGGTTCTGTTGCTATCATGACTACGCTTCACTCGAAATGAAAAGCACGCGTGATCCTACATACTTTTACATTTGAATCGTCATTTGGAGGAACATTTTCCTAATTCGATGAATTACTTTTACAGTTCACAGTTAATCTTGAAAGATCTGGCAGACATACAGCGTGTTATTCGCACTCTTGGCCGTACCAACCCCCATGGCAAGAAATCTGCGGTCCAAGATGTTGTTTCTGTCAGCAAGACTTTCTCCAATCATGTTCTTATGAATGGCTGAAACACTGGCTCCCCGTGCCACGTTTTCGCCCACACGAGTACTGGATTCATCACTGCGGCATGTAATGGCCTCACAAAGATCATCCGGATGAGAGTGAAACAATGTGTCGGCTTCGGCCATGGCTCGTGCGTGCTCACGAGCGATTTCATCCAAGTATGCACTACGTTTCAAGGGTGCCATGGCTCGTTTTACTCGTTGATCGTTGATGAGCATATGATTGCTGGAAAGATAGGTGTTGTTTTTCGGTAATGAGCTGGCAGCCACCACGACACGGGCTATCTTCTCGCTGTCACTGAGAAATTTGTTTTCTGGATTGATTTTGCGCATACTAAAGTTCTTGGCAATCCATGGAGCACCTTGGTGATGGTCCAAACTTCCACTCGACTGCCAGTTACCAGCAGACGACGAGCCGTCCGTCTTGACAGTATCCAAACTTTTGTGACTGGATGGTTTGTTCACATGAATGGAGTCACCGAAATCGCAGTAGACGCCACCAAGCGTCATAAATTCTAGAGGTGCATGCTTTCTTGACTTTTTGCCTTTTCGGAACAGTGAATGCACGGCACGTTCCATTGAAAAGTGTTGTTTGGTTTCTCCCGATTGATTCATGGCTGTTGTTGGTGCTTGGTGTTGTTGCAGCATTTGTCTGTAAACGGTTTTCTCCCTGGGATTCTTTTGTTTGGTAGACAGTATTGTTTCGATCTTTTTTGTGAACTACGATAGCACCGATATGGTTTATACCAAGACTCAGGAAAACTCATCCAATGCAAGAATCAGCTGGAAACGTGAACGAAGATTTCGTCATACTTTCCTTCACTCTAGTCGCCTCGAATCTCGCGTTCATTTGCACGAACAAATCTGGGAACCACGGAGAACAACCGGGCGAAAACCACGTACCGACAATTCGGGCACAAGACAAATTCGGAACCGTGACCGCCATTGCGAGTCGTCCACGAACCGTTTTTCCATCGTGCCCAAACAAACCTCTATTTAACCGGATGGTATAACGTTAGTACCGGTAGTTTGTTGGGCATATAACTACTTCCGGTACAAGTACTGTTAAACAAACGAGGAACACGTACACGGCACCCTACCTAGATAACACTTGGGCGAGATAATGTTACCCACAAAAGAAAGTAGATGGCGGTTTGTGTTCCTAGACATTTTCTGGTGGCTATTCTTCCGCTTTGTGGAAGTTTGCTGATGGTAACAGTACTTGTAGCATTCTTGGAAGCTACCAAGTTGGCTTACTTGGCCAGCCAGGGGAAAAAAGCAGTGACTTAGTTGGACTAAAAGCAACGAGCTTGCTTCGAGGCAGGACTGTCGATTTGCATATGGCGAGGCGTGCACAACGGAAACCGGAGATGGGGTAGCTCCCCAGGATAGTTATTAGCTGACTACAACTAAAAGTACTGCTCCGACTAGCGAGGATTCACCACCGTTGTTATTAGAATGTTCTTGAAGATGCGAGACAAGACGACGATCCTAGTAAAACTTAATATAAACGTATTGACTTGGTGAATAAGGGTATTGCCACAGCCGAGAACCGGGTTATATAATGGTCACTACTACCGGTACCTACTCTCAATTTTACTAACGGTGATGTATCTGGTACTTGATTTTGGTACCAGGTACACTTGGATGGTCCCACCCCAGACCATTTGCAGTTAATTACCGGTTGGAAGGAAACTCTACCGTCCACACCGTCACTTTTCGCTCTGTAGCAAAAAATCGTCTAATAAACGACCATGTCACATGTCGACAGTGATTACTCCCCTGATGGCAGCGCTGATGAGGGAAAAACAACGGAAAATGTGGACAATAGTAATTCTGAAAGTCTTGGCCGGAGATCATCGCTATTGTCCGATGGCGTACAGGTTACCTACAACAACACTACGAAGAAGCGCAGGGCATCCGTGCCGACGGACCTCGAGGAAATTGCCCAGGTGAAAACACAAGTATCCAAACGATTGCGAGGCTTAGATATTGATGAGAATTTGTCTTTACGGATTATCAAGGCTACACTGGAGTTGCAGGAAGATTATCTTCGCCAAAAACAGAAGCGAGGCAAGGCGAAAGCGGATACTGTAAAACCCGCACGTCTGAGGGAGAACATTTGCAAAACCTTTGGTATTTCGAAAGTAACCTACGACAAGATTATATCCTCCTATTTCTCAGAAGATCCTCAGAAACGAGTTGTTTACGCCAGTGGTAAGGACGGTACAGGGAGGACCGGAAACCGAAAGGAAAAAGATACCCGAATCGCTCGGACTACGGAATGTCGTCTCCTGGTGCAAAGGATAGTCCGAGAAAAAAGAGCTAAGAAAGAAAGGGTGTCTGCCAGGCAGGTAATGGACTGTTTACTAGAGAATGGTCTTTTGTCTGTTCCTATGGATGAACAGACGGGGTGTTATCGGAAAAAAGAGTTTGCCAGTGCCATCCGCAATGTTCAACGGTTGCTGGGAACGTTTGGTTTCCAACGAGGACAAAGAACAGGAAACCTGATTTTGGACCAAGAAGTGACACTCAAGTTACACCATTACTTGAATACTTTGATTCAAAATAGGAATGCTCCCCCAGATCGGCGTCGGCGAGAAGTGATGGTGGATGAATCGTACATCTACGAGCACTACCATCGCTCTGATGAATCAATGTGGGACCCCAATGATGAGCAAGATTTGCAGATCACCATGGATCCTGAAAAGGGAAGGCAATGTTGTTTTGTTGCTGCAATCCAAGGACCAGATCCACGTGTGGCAACAGGACAAGGTGAGGTTGCAACGTCAAAATGGCAGGAATAGTTCCGGGATCGGTATGGACATTCTGCCCGCAAGAGAAAGGTGTGCATTCTGGTGATTTTGAGAAGGCTTTCATGGTGACAATTTTTTGAAGTGGTGGACAACACAATTGCTCCCAAACCTGCACCAAGGTTCACTTATTATATTGGATACCGCCAAATATCATATGGTTTACGACAAGGATGTTCCAGTACTGTCAAATACAACGAAAGCAGCTCTTCAAGAGTATCTTGCCAGAAAAAGGGTGAATGTTGACCCACTTGTTACTGGTATAATGCTGCGTCATATGGCCAAAGAATGGATATAGGAAAATGAAAAACCAGCGATAGTCAAGTTGGCTGAAGAATTAGGACACAAGGTACTTTTCACCCCACCTCATCACGCAGACCTTGAACCCATTAAACTGGTATGGGCGCATATCAAGGGAATTGTTGGAAGACAATATGTCAAGAGTAGAACATTGGAAATGGTCCACAAGCGTTTGATGCAAGAGTTTACCAAGTTGGACGACCGATCAACCCGCGAGGCAATCCAGAAAATGATTGACCAATGTTCAACGATGGCCCTGCAAATGTATGAGGAAATACAGAATGATGATGAGGAAGATGATTATGGGCTAGATGATGTACAATTGGATCCATGGCAGCAACAACCCGATCAAGGGGACTCCTATGACGACAACGGTGAGGATGATATGGTTGAAGATTGATTGCAACGCTCTTTAAAGCCGGCTCTTTAAGTGAATAATTGAATAACTATAAATATGGTGGCTAGCATATGAAGAAAAACAAAGTCTCTTGAAGTAGGTTCGATGCTCAAGTACCCAGTTGTCGGCATGAATTTTCATCGTACTTCCTTGACCGTCGCATTTGTCGTCTGTTAGAGCACGTACTTTAGCCTATAGCATTTGTACCAGGTACCTGGTACAAGCGCGTACCCAGGTACCTGGTACCATTCAGAAATGTACGCGCGCACATACTATATGTTCGGAACGTAATTTGTAATTTGTACCATTTTGAAGCACCAGGTACGCTCCTAGGTACGATAGGGAAGCATGTACCTTCAGCGTAAAAACTCATCACGCTGCTCTGTAGCCAACTCGTGTCTGAAAATTGAGCAGTCACTGCTCATTTTTCCAGGAAATTTGAGCAAATATATATGCCCCGTTGCTCAATTTTCCAATCTTTGCTGTCCTCGCTTTTGGCTCGAAAGTTGTGCTGTAGGCTTGGTTGTCAGCTTGGCAGTGAAGCCACTCACCGTCAATTACCAACCAAGGTCGCTGTTCTGTGTCAATAGAAAGGAACTACCTACCAGACATTCTACCGTAGTCTCTCACCATTCTGGTGCGTCATTACCATGACCAAGGCTCAACCACAACAGCAACGAAGACTACGAGTCTTGGTGATCACCACCGAAGGTTCCGACCGTCAGAAGTACATTTCCGAATTATTTTCTCATCCAGAAATGGTGGCAACCTTTGAACCACCCAGCTTTAGTCCGAGTGTGTCATCACGGACCTTACGAAATCGATTTGATTTTCTTCGCATGGCCAATGAGGCCGGGTTATTACCACCCTTGGAATGGCAAGCCATTCTTGCCGCGCAAGAATCGGGTATCCATGAACATCATCCCGAAACGTTTTTTGATTGTTTAAAGGATATTCCAATCACGATCGAAGGACGACGAGGGAGTAAAACCGATGTGAAATTGCATTACTCTTGCGAGGTGCGTCATAAAAATATCTGCGTGTTTTGGTACTAGCTACATCGGTGTATCTTTGTGGATTTGGCCGTCTAACGTTGGAAATATGGATTCAATGGAAATGGACAGTTTTGGTACAAGGCAAAAACTATCAATCGAGGAAGATCCGTCATGGCATGCACCTTGGCACATTTAATAGCCATGAAACGGTTTGTGAAGGAAGGCTTTGATGTTTTGTTGGAAGATAATGTTCGTGCTCCCGTGGCTTGTTGCGCCAGGTTGGTTTCTCGAGCCAAAGAGGCCAGTGATGCATTGCAGGCAAGCAAGGGAGTGGAATGTCATTTTCGGTTTCTAGGTTGGCTCGGGTCGGTTACCAATCTAGAATATATTCTACATACTCATGCCAAAAAGAGAGCCAACCACTGCCTGGCAAGCTCGGACGAAACTACCGATAGCACTACAGATGGATCAGAATCTCGTGTCGGTGTCTTTCCATTTCCACTTTTGAGTCATCTTAATAGTGATCTTGAAGATCTGGGACTGACAGAGAGTATTGATGAAGATAAAAATCAAACTACGTCCGATGGGGGAGACGACGAGGAAGAGGCGCAAAACGACAAGTCGAGCGAGTCGAGGCATTCAAGACCGGGTGGTAATTTCATGTACGTCATGGGGCAAATAGCAAATACGTTGGTTTTTTTGTGTTCTGTGCAACGATACTAACCCCAAATGTTGACATCTTGGTTTGTTTTGCAGATGGGGATCGTATGCCTATTGGATCTCGGAAACTGCCTATGAACGGTTATTAGATACCCTCCGCAAAGATGTCGGA
>SWEM01000597.1:0-18170 GCA_019593585.1 Nitzschia palea | reverse complement strand
TCAGTATGCTGTTTTGGTAATACTTCATGACGATGAATGAATGGTGTGTGAGTACAGGTATGTAGCTGGTAGTGACTTGGAAAAAGATACCCTATCTAGTACAAAATGTACCGGGAGCACTTACCGGCGTACCGGTACCAGCTCTACGCATCGAAGTCGAAAGAATCATCAATCAGGGCTTGTAGCAACGCACGGTGCCTTGTGATACAAGCCGTCGATGAAGAGATCAACTTACAACCAATCATATCCTAAAGATCATCAAAGAAATGACGAAAGAAATGCTCGGATTGAACGTTTGTGGTAACCTTCTTTGGCGACAGTTTGCCAATTCAAAATGTCGTCATGTCCATGTCCATCCGCTATGGGCAAGGCGACGATTTTCGACAAATTCCGAGTCGCAAGCCAAGGTAGTGTTGGTCGGCTCTGGACGCATGGGACATATTCGGGCTCAACTAATCCGAGCCAATCCAAAATTTCATCTTGCTGGTATCGTTGACTCTAATCTGAATGCTGCTAAGAATTTGGCTCAAACATATCACGTCCCTGCCTACGAAAGCTTTGATCAAGTGGTCCACAATGGTGGCGACAAGACAACGAACTTGCCATTATTAGATGGAGTAATTTGCAGTAGTCCAACGCTGTCACATTGGTCTGTGGTGGAAGAATCCATCAAGCACGGTGTATCTCACATCTTTCTCGAAAAACCGGTAGAAACATCCGCATCGAAAATTAAAGGCCTCTTTGATCTTGCCACTCAGAATCATGTCACGTTATGTTGTGGTTTTCAACGTCGGTTCGACCCGTCCTATCGATCTGCACTGGATCAACTTTCAACAATCTATGGCAAAGAAACGGGTGCCAACACAATTGTATACGCCAACATTTTCTTTGGAGATCACCCAGTTCCACCCATGGAGTTTTTGGTACAAGGAGGCGGTGATATCTTTATGGATCTGGCAGCACATGATGTAGACTATGTATTGCAAGCTCTCAAGGGACAATCAGTGATATCTGTCTATGCGACTGGAACGTCGTCGACGATGGAGCTACAAAAGGCCGGCGTCCATGATAATGCCACCATGATGCTCACTTGTAGTGGTGGAACGGTCGTTACGATATTTTTGAGTCGGGGAGCAACGTACGGCTATGATCAACGAGCCGAGTTTTTTGGTCCAGGGGGGCGGATTCAAGTGGGAAACATTTTGGAAACCTCAACGGTGTTATCCACCAGTAATGGAATTCACCGTTCGAAATATCAACATTCATTTCCACAACGATTTCATGAAGCATTTGGCAACGAAATGGATTTGTTTGCAGATATACTGCTGAAGAAGGAGGCTGAATGGCCAGTTACGAGAGATGACTGTATCCGAGTCCAGCAGATCACTGATGCTGCACAGGAATCCGCACGGACTGGAAACGTAGTCCGGCTTTAGTGCTATGAAGTAAACACTAAGAAGACGTTGTTAGGAACACTTGCTTTCTCTTTACGAGTTGTCCATTTTGTTGAGAGGATTCTTAAAAGTCAAGTCGACCCACATTAACCAAACCACGCCACACCCCAACATTTTTCGTTCACATCCCAAACTAGGTCTGAACAACAAGCATGACCATTGTCACCAGGGGTGCTTGTACGGACATGGGACGGCTCCTGTAACATGTTAGCGACAAGTATCGAAACCATACTGACAGATTTCATCAGCATCGACCGCTTCTCCGGCAGAAGCAAACCAGGAGGCAAAGCTATCATTATTCACAATGATATGATGTCCTTCTTCCAAAAGGAACCACGTGGGAGATATGGCAAACGAGGGATGTTGTAGATGTTCGAGCAAGACATTTGGTTCCATGACAGTGCTGCGAACATTGTCTCGCCCTCGAAACGGACCCAAAGTGCCAAATGCATTCACTCTAGTGCTGTGCACGTAGATTGGGGGTCCGGGGAATCTCCTCGAAAAGCTTCTTGTTGGAGACGAGCAAGATCATTAACAACCAATGTTGTTTCTGCAACAGCCGATGTACCAGTGCCCAGGAAGCAATAATGTGGGTGGATATACTCCATCCCTTGTGGTTGGAGGGTACCAAGGATCCCGCAGTGCGGTAATTTGTAATGAGAAAGCTGTTCACGAGTCATGGGAAAAGTGCGCAGCAAGGTACTGTGCATAAAGATCCACCGTCGGTACCAGTGAATGGGGCCCTCTGCAATATCATCATCACGAGGTCGAAGTAAATCTTGGGTCCATCGTTGATGGTTCGTCACACCCTCTACCATCCGAGCCACGGAATGTCCCATCAAAAAGTACACCATTAGAACATCTCCAATGTACTGATCCAAACTGGTAGTGACCGATGTTGTATTGAGATTTGCTTGACCACCACCCGCAAAGGGTGGATGGCAGCAAACTGTAGACGCCGACAACAATTGTTCATGTAGCCGATGTGCTTTACATACGGTATGTAACTCCTGTACTGCCATGGCAAAGTTGTTTGTCATGAACCCCTGTTCCGAAAGAAGTTCTGGATCCTCTTGCAAATCCAAGACAAGTTCGCGTAATTGTTGACTGGAGGAATGAGACACGGGTAGTGCTTGATCTAATGCCTGAATTCGCTCGGTGACTGTCATTAACACGTGCCATTGATTTGGGTCCCCAGCAATGGGTTGAAGAATGCTCTCGGATAGAGCAGTTTGGGACGACAAGTCTTTTGAATCAATATCGCTGGTAGGGCAAAGATGGCATGGATCCAACAATCGGTAGGCATGCCTCTGACAAAATTGCCGGAATCGGCGCTGTTTCAAATGGGAAAGGATTTCTTGTAGGCTTTGTTTCGAACATTCCGAGTAGCGCAGACAACTTTGCAACGGCAAATAATCGAATACATAACTCTTGGTATCGGGGGAAAGGAGGGACAGTGGTGATGTCATTGTATGGTGCAGCGAAAAGGCAATACCGTAATATGTGCAAGTCGTTTCTTTCACTGCACCGCTGATGCAAAAAATGCGACGAAACTTGCCTCCATCATCTTCATAGGATTTCGCTACTACAAGTGTCACTGACTGTGAATAGTGAATACAATGCGGTCAAAGTAGTCAAATTGTGACGTTTTGTTTACATTTCTTGCTGCAATTTTATATGTACGTGTTATGTGTAGTTTATAGTTACAGTTATATTAGTCAAAACGGTCAATAGTTGTATATTGGTAGTAGCAGTATGTTCTTCGTTCAATGGTCTACCGGTAGGTAGTTGGAACGATTGGAACTCAGGTCACAGTTGGCACGCTGATGGTGGGTCATCCTGTCGACGTTTGTTGTGCTTGCGCTTGTTGTTTTAAGCGTTGTTGATACAATTCTTTGCGGGCATTTCTTGCCTCGGAATCGGCATCTCCAACATTGTATATTTCAAACTCATCTTGCGCATTAGTCATCATTATACCCAGTTCAGCTCGTTTCGTTCTTGCCGCTTGTTTGCGAAGGCGAATTTTCAAATTCGATGTTTCCAACAACATTGGCGAATGGGTGTCATTGCCTGTTTTATTGTTCTGATTGCGGTGTTCCCAACATGTTTCATTCAATCCAAAGGCATTCGCCAATAGTTCTCCCGCATCTTGGCGCGTAATGTCGACTTCAATCAAAGTGTGGGAAGGATGGCGGCGAACAAAGTCACGAATATAGTTGGAATGATAGTCCATAATATAGGCAAGGGTTGCATTGAGTTCTGAAACAGATTGAGGTGGAAGATTGGCAATACCATATTGTTTCAACATGTCCTTGTCTCCAAACGTTGAAAATCCACCATCAATATCTTGCGCCACAAACTCATTGGGAATTTCTTGGCGCAAGGTGGTACCCCATCGCATGACCGAGTCTACCCATTGCTGAGTCGGTCGGAGATTGAGTAGGAATGTGGCATTAGGGAATTGTTCATGTATTTCTTCGAGGTAATGATGCTGTGGTAGAATCAAGCGAGGTAGTTTCTTCGTTTGGGTCCTGGTAAGCAATGATCCATCATCTTGGAGCAATCGAAAGTTGTGACTTTGAAACATGCAGGGCCATTGATTTCCGATAAAAATCATAGTCTCCACAACCTCAAAATAAGTTTTCTTGGCCGTGCTGCATTTTGCTGCCAATTCTTATTATTGTCAATAATGTTTTCTAATATGCATCGACTCATCAAATATTGGTGTTCAGTTCCCGCATGGTGATCCTGTGGTTCGCAGCAGAACCAATGTTGGCCTTTGAGTCCATTACAATGAAAGAAGCTGAAGATAGAGGAGGTTCCGGCCTTGGGGAAGCCAACATTGATGATTGGTTTGGGTAGCTTGAGTTTTTCCGGTGGTGAAAAACGAGGAACCTCCGGTTCCCATTGTTCCCATCGACGTCGTCTTTGGTGGTGAGTCAAAACTCCCGCCAACTTTTGCAACTCTAGTGAGTCTTCTGCCAAGTCATACACTGTTTCAAACACAGGTTCCACATAGTCTGTCCACTTGATGTTCCAAGCATCGAGTGATTCTCGCAGTTTGCTCACGTCCTCTGTGTGAGCCAGTTGTAGGCCCCATTGCACACCGAGCAAATAGGCTAAGGAAAGTATTGCCACAATCCACCAACAATCGCTTATTCGCAGTGGGGTAAGGATGCCATCATGATGAACACCTGTCACGATGCATTCATTGGTCGTTTGGTGGAACAGAAAGCAATGCGTGCCTGTAATGAAAATATGAAATTCTGACTGTGACATTTTTGAACTACAGAATTCGACTAGCTTGACTGCAGTCTCATTTTAACGGTGAGAGCACTACCGGTATCATTTATCATTTGGCACAAGAAGACAGTTGCCATACCATTGACATTTACTCTTAACAATCATTTCTACCTTAGAAAGCTTCCTAAATCAAAAAGCTGTTCTTTTGACAAAGATATTCCAAGATCCACGAGTTTACCACCGATGGCGACATGGCAGCTAGAGGATCTAGCCTTTTGGCAAGGTCCCAACTCCACATCAGGGGATCTTCTGAGCATATGATTCGGGGTGGGTTTTGACTTCTTTTGCAACGAACGGTGCATCATGTGGTTGCGAAAAAGAGTTCTTGTCAAGCGTGGTCAACGACACTTTGCCTCAAACTCAGATAACGCGACACCAACAATGTTAGCATCCACACGGGGAAATGATCGAATATCAGACTCGAGATCAAGTATAGGAAAATGTAGTGATCTTGGAAAGCAGATTGCCGGTAAACAAGAGTCTAACTGAACAGCCGAACAGCAAGATGAAAACCCAATATCCAGCGATTCTTCATTTTCCACAAGTTGCCGTCCAATCTGCAATACTGTGGTTTCTATCCTCGATCGCCCAGTTTTCTTTTTTACACTTTTATCATCTTCACAAGGAGGTTTCTCAAACCACGACCATGACCTCGATCCGCGTTCTGATTGAAGAGCACTTGGTAGATTTGCTAGTACAACTCGCAACGCCTGCCAGTAACCTTGGGCTCCTACTGAAGCCCACAGGCCTCGTCGTTCATAAACAGGACAAAGCCATCCCCACGAAACAAGCGCATGCAAAACGAACCTACCCACGAATTTCAATGTTGGCAACGTAGGGAATGGTTTGCGTCTATATCGTTGCAATGATGGTAACCCACTAGTTCGAATGTGTGAAATTGAAAATATCACGCTGCTCAAAACCATCCATGTTTGCGAACTCCACTCCTGTGGATATCCATAGGCTTGGATCCAGCACTTCTGCATGGATCGAATACCCCATCGAAAAATGATTGTGTCTAGGAAGGGTCGCATTATAAAGGTGACTATTTGCTTGTCCAGTAGTAAGAGTACAATGGTGGGTAAGATCCCATTTGTTCTACCGGTAGTTCCCTCAAAACTAATTTACAACATATCGCGTACCTCGGCTGCTAGGGGTCGATTTGGTGGGAGTAGACCATGGAGTAAAGACACGTCCAAGAACGCGGATTAAAATTTGAGTATCGACGTGGCCCCATCCAAGGATACACCATGCCATTTGGGCGCCAACGGATGCCGTGAACCCGTGGATTGCGTAAAGAGGACACAAAAGACCCCAAGAAAGAATGCCACTCGTAACACCCCGACCAATGGCCATCACTAGAGGTTGCGACCTCAAGAGAGTTTTCACAATGTCTGCATTCCAGTTTTCACGGTATATCGACATTCCTGCAAAGGCAAGGAATCCAGTCTCGAGAACTCTTTCCTGCTCTCTTTGTAGCATTTCGACACTGGGAGGGGGTATGGACCTCCCAGTGTGAGAGAGGGCGTACAGAACACTGCTGAAGACACTCCATCGTAAATCATAGTCAATACTGTTCACCTGGGACTTGTCGACGAAAAGCCGTGAATATTGCTCCCAACAGGTCTTCACAGCCCAACGGAAAAGAATTCCATCCATAACTGGCCGTGACAAAAGCGCTAACCAAGTGGGCATACCAATATCACGGAAAACTTGATTGTAATCTTTGAATGACACTTGGGATATGTATCACTTGGAGTAGAGAAGAAGACGGAAATAACAAGGCCTTGTTTAGGCTTGTTCGTAGATAATCCAGTGCAACTTCAAGAACAGCAATTATTGTTGTGGCTGGCGTTGGTATCCAATAATGTCCCAGTATCACAAGCAAGCCGATCGGAATTAAAATCAATGTGGTGGCTTTTGTGATTTGCCAGAAGAGGTGCAGAAAGTTTTCGTGAACTTGCAATATTCCATGGTGCCAAAAGTTTGCCACAGATCCACCGATACCACTAGGAATAGAATTCGTTGGTAGCGTAGGTGCGACTTCCTGGGATTTCGGCCTTTTCTGGAATACCTTATGTTGGAACCTTGATCCACCTCTCAGAGACAGGAGTTTCGGAGATATTTGCAAACGTGGGCGATTGACCTCTTGCTTGCTCGTCCCACGCTTGTTCCATTGCCAAACTGGGTTGCTCTGAGAACTCTCCAATCCATGACAAAGTCTGGTGAAGAGTGTAAATCCCCAAATTATAGCAAAGGCAGCCCTCATTGTATCATTCTCGTAATTGGTTCTCGCTTACAGTTAGCATTCAAACTCACGCTCATCAATTATTGGAACTCTACCAGCTGCTGTTGTTTTGATCAGTTCAAACGAAGTTGGCCTTTCCGTTGAATTTACGGTTACGTTGTATCTTTTTTGCCCATCCTGACACGTCACCTCAAAGGGCACTGCCGCAGGACAGGCCGCGCATGTATACGTTTTGCATCTACCGGTTCTACCATTTTAGTACCTGGCACCTGGTACATCGTTTGCCAAGATACTGGTTTCTAACAGACTGAAATCCAGACAGTCGTCTTTAAGATGCATGACTGTGATAGATCATAGATCATACAAACATAAGGAAGCAAGGATTGTGGATAGAGTAACTTGTGCCTTTCACCCGGAAGTACTACTATTGACCACTTTGATAGTCAACACCTTCGCCACATCCAGCAAAGATCCATTGCGCTCCCATTTTGAACGTTGTGCAATTCTTCTTTACAATGTTTTCCACCAATGCCTGCCTATTCACTCGACGCCATCCACGTGTAGAGCCACTCATTGTTATGCAATCGGATATAATGGCTGATTCATCTGCCCTAGTCCGAACAAAACAAATATCCATGTTAACATTCACCATACATCCAGCAGCTTTGATGACAGGAAAGACGGTATAATTCAAGAAGCGCTCTGAATGGAGAACGTATCCAGGCTCCTGGCGAGCTGCGGCTCGTTGTTCAATCAACTCAAATCGTTGCGTGGCCCAAATCTTGACACCGTCGTATTTCCCATAAATCATGCGATCATTGACTGGCATTTGGGCAAAGCCAGCCACTACCACATGCATATTCTTACTGTCGGTGATACCACTATCCAACAGGGCAATATCAATAGGATTCATGTACAAGGCATCGGAACGGAACATGCCCACTCGAGTATATTTCACCCCCATTTGTCGTCCCGAAGCTTCCATGAGTTTAAAGGCATATTCGATAGAATGCCACTGTCGAACAATATTGTCGATACTGGATTTATGATATGTTTTCGCATTGTAGGGAAAGTACTTGGGCACACCATCCGGTGTTGTGGAATTTTGAAACTTAGCAATGGTATCCCCTCGTTTCTTCCAGAAATCTTCTTCCGTATCGTAGGTAAATGCTACGGTTGTCTCGCGATGGGTCCTGGCGTCGGGAGGAGGACCATAGGCTTCTTGAACGGCACGAACTGCTTTTTCCAGTAAGTAAATTTCTTTTGGATCCACTTTCCCTCCTCGATTCTTTCGTCCAGACTCTTCTTCATATCGTTCAAAGAAATGAACGTAGACATCGCAATTGTGTCGAGCGTTGGGAATTAACAAATTTAGCTTGATACTGGGTAAGACCATGGATTGAAAGGCTCGCGGTAATCCAAAGAAACAAAGGGCGCACCGATCTTGATCGGGATCACCATAATACGTTGTCCACGATTTGGGCTGCAATTGGCCAACTCTCTCGAGGAGTAATTCTGGAGATTGACCAACAAGTGTGGGATGTGAATGAAAGCCTTGTACCCATGGTCGAATCTCATCGTCGTCGGTTTGGGACGATGCCGCCTCGGATTGTTTTTCAAACTGTTGTTCGGACCGAGCTTGATCGGAAAGACGAGCATCATTTTCTCGATACAAGTATTGATCCAAGCGACCCAAATAATGATGAATCACTAGAAAGGATTGTGATTTGCGCAAATGAAGGCGTCGTTGTTCGCACAGGGATCGAATAGGCATATGGATACTTGTAACGGGAATAATATCATCCATATCGATTCTGGACAAATCCAACATGGTCTTGGAAATCTTGTTGGTTTGATATTCTTGTTCTAGAGAATGAAGTCGGAATCTCAGTGTCAAAAAGTCAGTGGCATTGTACAAGGGAGGCACATGTCGTTCCACATCTTCTGGAAGACTCTCCTTGGCACCAAAACGAATCCGTGGAATTTGGACACACGGTGATGACTGCAAAATATACAATGGCGGATTTTCTTTTAGCAATCCAGCAAGAGGATCGGATGAAGGGACCAGAGGTGGTTGCTGGGATGTTTTGGAGGAGGGAACGATCCGTGTGTATTCTTTCACAAAATGCGCCACCGAACCAGGCTGATCTGGCGATTTCATGTGATGGGTCATGTTATATTGTCGTACAACTTTGTAATTGAGAGTCACAAATTCATCTGTATCTGTGAGAAGAGTCCAATGTTGACCTCTCTCTTTCAGAGTTTGCAAGCACTTGTAGTAAAAGAGCCGTTGTCTAGCTCTATGTCGGGCAAGTGTAGGAGTCACTTCTGGGCCAAAGTACCTCTTGACTTCTGCCAACGCTTCTTGGTATTCTTCTGGTGCAGCGTATTCCGAATCCGTCCATTCGACAATGTCGATATGATTTCTCCAGCGATCGAGAAGTGAGCGCGGCGAGGTCTGACTATTGGGATCCACTGCTATGATCAAGGTCCTCAAATTGACGGCGTGGTAATGATATGCCAACCATTCTACCAAATAATGGGAATCGTCCATCACCAACAAACAAGCAGCAAAGTCTTCACCTTGAGCATGTAATTTCTTGGCAGAAAATTCCAGGTCTCGAACTCCTGCTCCCTCATCGGAGAAATGTCTGGCAGCCAAAAAGAATGAGAACATTGTATGCACGCAAAGGAGGATCATAGTTGTCTGCAGGATGAAAACTTTCTTCTTTCCTCGACGAAAGCTACACCAGTGGGTCCACTCGGACAACATGGTTTGTAATAGTAAGTGTGATGGATAGTCTCACTCCTTGGATCCATATCGCAAATACATTTCATGCGATGATCGTTTTGTTGATGTGATTGGGATGCTCCGTTTGTCGATGTCTTGTTGATCTATCCGACTAAATTTGTATGGGTACCTGGGTCCTACCGAAAGGTACCAGGTACCGTTCGTACCCACGTATCACCTAAGCAAACCCTACCTAGTACCTGGGTACTTGTTCTGTAAAAGTGCCGGTACTTGGACCTTGTACCTGGTCCAGTTGCCTTTCTTTGTGAAGAACTCTTCACCAAACAACATAGCAAGACAGCATGTCTGACCTGCAGTGGTGTCGTCTGGGTGGGGGGCGCTCTCCTTTGTTGTACCTGGTACTTGTATCGACATGGCACTCTGTATCAGTGAGCCGTAAATAAAGCGCATTTCCGCAGATTTGTTGTAAATAAATGCATGTAAAGGGTAATGTTTTTCTGTATTTCTGATTGTTAACCACAGTGTAGTAGAGAATACCTACCGGTAGGTGCAGCTCCCTTCACTATAGGATGAACATGTTTCATACCAGGTGGGGGAGGCTTGTACCAGCTACGTATCTGGTACCTCTAATAAAATAACAGTAACTAAGCCGAAATGTCGAGAAAGCGTTTTTATAAAATGGGCTACGACTATTGAAGCAAGAACCTTCGCTTCACTCTGAACTTGGAACGTGCCCCGTTATTCGCATGTGGGGATTAGGAAAGGTCTGGGAAATGGGTATGCAAGTCATTTTATTGGTTGGTCATTGAACTTTGAGTTCTCCACGACACTTTACGATTCGCTTGGTGTTCGTGCATACCGGTAATCGAACATCTGCATGCATCTTTTTCCATTTCACGCTTCTCTGTGTTCTGCGAACTGATTGAACATGTGGAAACGAGTACAACCGTAGATTGGAGTCACAAAACGTGTGCACAAAATGAAAGGCAATCCATCATCATCAACATCACAACCACTCCAAATCTTTCTCTCTAATCTGATTGCAGAAAAGGCCGCTGCTGGTCAACAACCGTTGCTCGTTCAAGATAATGCTAGATGTCACCACGTTGATGATGATCAACAATTCCAGTTCATGTTCCAAAAGCCTGGAACCCCATGTATCAGCTTGCACAAGCGACAAGGCGCAGCCCGATGGAATGATTCGTTTGAAGTGAACGAGCAATCACCTAGTAGCAACCTTTTGATTTCCCCCAACAGTGTGATGACTCTGGACCGATTGGTGTCCCCGAGGCGCCGAGACTCGCTCGTGCGAAATCATTCAACAGGTTATAACCATTTACGGAAGTGTCGGCAGGAGAGCAAGACCAATACGGGTACGACAGCTGCTTTCCTAGCTTCATTACCAATGGACGATGAGAATGATGAATGCCGATAACACGATGCGGTGACAAGAAACAAGGCTAAGAAGCATTACATACTCCTACCATGCATTCATGTGCTAGTAGCACTTGATGCTCAAGACTCCTCCTTGGAAGAGTCTGTTCATCATTGTTGATGTTCGTGCATCAACCTCATATAGCACACACACCACGAGCACATCAACAATGGAATGGTTTGACTAAGAGTGTGCAGACAACAAGTCAGTCGTCGAATCTGGACCAACGATTGCCATCTTTCGAGGCACACTTAGATGAGAAGTGTGCGACTCATTCGCCATTCTCTTACTTGTACCAGTCCATACAACGCAGCCAACAAACCAGATTGCCAATGTTAACAAGCTGACGAGCCAGTCAGAATAGTTGAAATCAGTAATGTTGCAAGATAATTTCTCTTGTTCTAGAATCACAAGGAACCTTATGCCACCATAGCTTCTCTTCGTACTTGATTAACAATAACTCATGAACAATAAGTTCCATTTGTGTCTCCTGCCAAATCAAACAATGTCGGTCTATAGCATGTCCAATGTGTGGAAAGATAAGTGATTTACGGGTAGCTCGTGTCGCAACTGCTCCATAAAATGTAAAAGCGCCGTGACAGCAGCCAATGACTGACCGTGAGTTGATTTTGGATATACTTCTATTCGTTCGCCCATTCCATGCAGCCAGGTTGGGTGTCGGCAATGTCAGCAATTTTCAGTTTTCTTGACCGTCGAATCGACAATAACGTCCGCTCGGTATTTGGAGGCCAATACAGTCATGGCATTGATTCTATCCACTTTTTCTGCTCGTTCCATAATTTCCTCTCGGGAATAACCAGGAATGCATTGGTTGCGGATCTTGACCCGCTCGACGCACATGTCGACATCTGACTCCATAAAGATGGAAAAGTCCAATAGTTCCTTGATATCATTCCAACCATCTTGATCATGTAAAAGATAAAGACCTTCACAAATGACCAGATCATGATGACGACGATCAAAGACATGTTGATCGGGTTCGGGATCACCTTTGGCGTGATCAAATCCTGGCACCTTGATTAAATCTTCTCCCAGTGGATCGTTACGAATACGATCCATGTCCCGATAGAGACTGGCTGGATCAAACGTGTCGGGGGCGCCTCGACGATAGATGACATCGTCCAAGTGTGCAAAGGACTTGAGATAGTCAATTGTGTAGTGGTATCCATCATGGGGCATGGTCATGGTCATGATTCCTTGCTGTTCCAATTCATGGGCCAATAAAAAGGCACTCGCTGATTTGCCGGATCCTGGCATTCCCACCAATCCCACCATGAATGGTCGTTGGAAAGGCTTTTCTTGAATTCGTTGTATGATTTGTTGCGCCATGTCTTTTTCCCAAGTCCCAACCATGGGTGCCATGGGTGGGAGTGGTTGTTCTTCAAACAGAAGGGACTGTGAGGTTTCAAAAAAGTCGGCAATCCCATGAGGTTCTTCTTCAGCCTCGATCGACGTGACAATCAAGTTGAGAGCCTCAAAGGATGGGACGCGGGTATGACGTCCCTTGCCCGGGATACGCTGCTGCTTGTCCTTGGGAGGTTGTTGACCACCGATTCGACCACGAGATCGGCTCGTTGCTTGGATGCCATGACCGTGGCGGCATTGACACGATCGACGGCATCGACGCGGACTAGAATTTCCTCTTCTGTGTATCCAGGAATGGCCAAATTCCGAATCTTTAATCGTGCCATGCAATTGTCCACATCGGAATCTATGAATATTTTGAGATCAAAAAACGAAGCGATTTCATCCCACCCATCACCGTCGTGAAGTAAATACTTTGAGACAACAAGACAACCAACCAATGAGTGAGAAGAATGAAAATATCAAGAGGTTTGCCCGCTAGGAAGAACTAGCGAGTCAATGTAGACAAAAGAGTGCGATCCCATGGTACGTACCAAGCCTTCCCCAATGACCACTTTATGGTGATTTCGATCAAACAAATGCGTGTCAGGTTCGGGGTCCCCCTTGGCATGTTCAAAGCCTGGTACCATGATGAGGCCTTCTTCGTCATGAGGATTGTCGCGAATCCGTTCCAAATCTCGTAACAGGGCAGCTGGATCAAAGGTATCGGGAGCTCCACGACGATAAATTTTCTCCTTGGCATCGGGATGTTGGCGCAATTGATCCATAGGCAAGTGATATCCATCATGAGGCATAATCATGGTCGGTACACCTTGTTCCTCCAGCATGTTGGCTAGAATCAAACTAGATACAGACTTGCCACCGCCGGGAATACCCACCAGGGCCACCATATATGGTCGTTGATGAGAAGAGGTGGAACCATCATCGTCATTGTCGTTGTTGTTGTGGTTATGACTAATGAGGGCGGGATCATCCGCTATTGCTTTCTGTTCTTCTTCCTTTGATTTCATAATTGATCGAAGCTTTTCGAGAATTAATTTGGCCACTCGAGGCTCCCAACTGTGGTCGTAGCGATTTGGTGTCGTCATGATCCTGTACTACAAGTGTAAAGTGGAAACGCAACAACAAACAACAAAAGCAGTTTCCAGTGGATATGGAAACGTTTTGGTTTCTATATTTCCCGGCACAAGTAATCCGAGAAAATGAATATTTTGACCAAGAGCCGTGGGAGTGTGAGATGACGCCCCGGAACGCAATAGACGTGTCGTGTCGAGGAAGTTGACGAAGGTGTTGGCGGCAACCCGAAGAAAAAAATTTGTAGAAAAATGTGGGTGAGAGCGAAACTGGAGAATGTCCACATTGTAGGGTCGACGTGACATTGGGATGTACGGACGGTCGGACGATCAGATATAATCGTAAGATATAGCACATGAAATGTTGTTCACAAATCATCTATCAGTCCAGTCCCACAACACCGTTTCCGTTTTCCATATAGAACTGAGTTTGCTAGATCAAATGATCAAATGGTCATCATCATGCAACAATGATCTAATTCTTTTTTTACAGTTAAAATAGAAACACCTCGTTTTTTATACCGACAAGTTAAACAATGGTCAGTGTCTTATGACCCCAACCGTACGCTTCCTTGTGTTGATCAAACACTTGTTGAAATCCGGCAATCATTTGAGCATGGTATTTGTTAATCTCATCATTGGAAGGGTCAGCCGTGGCCGGGCATTGAATGGGTTCTCCCAAACACAAAGTGACAGGGAGTCGTCGAGGCGGGCCTAGAAACCAACCCCATCGTCCAAAGAAGGGTGTCAAGGAGGCTTGTAAATGATTCGACAAGTATTCGAGAATTCCAAAAGGATCGACCACGACTGTATACAAGGCCGTATGTCCAAACCCATACACGGGAATAATGGGCACCCCGGCGCGGAGCGCAATCTTGACAATTCCCTTGCGTTGTTTCAGATAGGCCCGTTCCTGAGAACCTTGAAACATTCCAGCAATTCCATCCAAAAATACCCCAACCGACTCTTCCTTTTTGGTCAAGGTTTCTATGATATTTTGGGATTTGGCTGGAATATATCCAATTTTGTTCATGAAATATCTAATCAACGGCAATTTCAGAATCACCGGCGCACAAGTCCAATGACATAGCTTGGACGACCAAACCTTACTCCACATTGGATACGCCGTGGCTCCAAAGGGAGCTACGCCATGAGGAACCATGCAAAAAATGACTGGTTTGTCACGGAGACTTTGAAACGAATCCGGCCATACAATGGTCGTATTGACATATTTGCAGGTATTTCTCTCGGTGAAGAGATATTGATTGTCTTTAATGTTGGCAGACATGGCACTGGTCCGATGGTATTTCTTCAAAAAGTACGGTTCAAAGTAAAATTTCTCAATGGACATGAGGGTGCCAACGTACAGAATCAAGGCAGCCAGAGCGTACCGAGCCAGAGCCGAAAATAAAGCTCCCACTACTAGCGGAGGTACAACAAATGGAAGGACATTACCAATCATGTAGAGAGAAATCCCAATCACTCGTTCAATTTCTACCATGGAATCCAATGGTGGCATCTGGTTGAGCGAGTTCGGCGGAAAACCCCCATCCTTGGATTCCGCATATTCCAGCCACTTTTCCACCGGAATTTCGTCAAAGTATAATTCATCAGGCAAGGTGCCCATGTTGAGCTTGTAAAACTTCTTTTTACTACCGTCAGTCATGGTTGCCCCAATTTTGGTTTCAGAATGGTGGCAACAGGGCGACGTGTGAAAAATCAAAAATGAAATATGGGAAACAAAGTGTGGTTCGAGGTTCGACACACGACGCATTGGAACAAAAAGGAAGGCATCGAAGTGGTGGCGTAACGAAGGTCACTAGCAGTCAGTCACTTCTAAATACCTACACCTAGTATCTATGTACATATATCACTACAAAAACTACTTGTAACTACTACTAACGTTAGTACCAACTACAGCCAGTAGTAACTAGGCGGATGGGCTTTGTCATCGCAAATCCCTGAACATCTGAAAAAGGAGATGATTTTGTTGAGACAGGACGGACTGAAGTGAGCAACGAACAAGATAATTCTTGGCTGCTGCCTTCTTGTTGTTGCTTGAAGAAGCAAGTTGCTTACAGTAGCTAGAAGCGAGTGAGTGATGAGAGGGCATCCGATCTCTTATTCTAGCCCGTCTATTTGTGATGCAAGATTGCTCGGTCGTCCAATCGATGATCGCATTTTGAACTGTAGCTTATATTACGGGTAGCTCTTCACAGGTAGTACTTGTACAAGGACCATTGACCTGGCCTGTGCGAACAAAATCCGTTGTCCAATATGCACTTAATGCCGAGGAGAGCCATAATTGGATATCGGAAGATTGAGCAGATGGACTTTTCCACATAACATCACGGAGCTGGACCGTGATTATATTAATGCCGGCAGAAACGAAAATACGGAGACAACGGAAAGTCTACAATCCAGAGACGACACATGTGACACTTCTGTCGGAGAAATTAAAAATAGGAAACTTGCCGTGCAGGAAACCAACTACCGGTCCATTTTTTTATTCTTGACTGTGAGTGAACTCACCACCAAGATATGGCACTTCACAACAAAATCTCTCTTCTTTCCATCGTCCAACCACAGAATTCATAAGAAGAATATTATCATCTCTACTACATTTTCTCAGTGTGACCATGACACTTCGACTCTCGGGAGAGTACAACGGAGTCGCGGCAGCGTCTTGGTGCCCACTGTGGCCGTTTTCAAGCAGGATCCCCCCATTGGATGTTTCCATGCATGTTTCCATGCATGTTCAATCTCATCGAGTGAGCGAAACGGGCACCACTGACAAAGGTTCGACGTTCCAAAACATAAGCTCCAGTACTGTGGAAACTCGAGGAGGAGAGGAAAGTGACGATGACAACACTCGACGCAAGGCCTTTCTTGCAGCAGCGAAAAAACTTTACAACGAATCAGCCCATCTGGTGGTAGACATGTCGGATACTTTTCCCCAGTTTATGAAAAGTCAGATATTGTTGGGAAAGCTACTAGGCAAGGGGACCAATTGTGATGTCTGTGAAATCCGGGGCTTTCAACATTTGGACGAACACCCGGAGCACACCACGCCATGCCAAGTCAGGTCGGAACCATTCGCTATGGCATCATCCTGTACGTCCACGGCTCGTCATGACCAAAAGAACGCTACTACCATCCGCAACAACTGTAATCGGATTCGTTCCTGGAATATCATTGGCCGCCTTTCTTTGTTTGCTACGCACAGTGCCCGTGCGGCCGATGACGAAGTCCTCAAGGAATCACGAGATTTCATTGCCAGTCACTGTTTTCGAAATGGAGGTGATGCCAGGTATGCCATCAAATGCCTTAGCAAAAGCACCAAAGACAACCATGAGCGCCTTCAACAAGGTATCTTGGACATGGCCATGGAAGCTCGAATTCTATCGAATTTTACCGACCATCCGAATGTCATCAAGATGCGCGCAGTGTCAGACTCTGAGCCCTTTGAGGCGACTGGTGGATTCTTTATTGTTTTAGATCGATTGTATGATACGCTAGAACAACGATTGAAGAGATGGAAATCACGACGAAGAAGTTTGACTGGGATCGTTGCCAAAGTCTCGGGACGAGATCCCGACGGAATTGCCAAAAAGCAGCTCCACATCGATCGTCTGGTGGCAGCCTATGATTTGAGTTCGGCGGTGGCATATTTGCACCTCAATCGAGTAATTCATCGAGACTTGAAACCTGCCAATATTGGGTTTGATATTAGGGGAGATATAAAGGTGTTTGACTTTGGACTTGCCAAGATTGTTCCAAGAACTGGGGCTGACGCGGACGGACGCTATGAATTCACTGCTATGTGTGGAACGATGCGATACAGTAAGTAAAAGTCATGTTACAGGAACCGGAATGAATGCACCGGAGCAAATGTTTACCATTCATTTCTTTTTGCTTATCTTTAGTGGCACCCGAGGTTGGACTGGGCCAACCTTACAACGAGTCGTGTGACACGTACTCATTTGCAGTGCTCCTTTGGGAGATCATGACCTTGGATCGACCTTATGGGTCGATTTCCCCCGAATCCCTACAATCTCAAGTCTGGGGACGGTGCAAGAAGCGACCACCACTTGGTTCTCCCATCGGAAAAAAGCTGTTTAGCCCACCACTTCAAATATTGATGAAACGAGGTTGGAGCCGCGAACCCGATGAGCGGCCAAAGATGGTTCATGTCGAGAACATTTTGCGAAAGGAATGCGTTAGAGTGCGAGATGGAGATGAAAGTGGCCTAGATCACAGTCAACGACGATCGACGCATATTTTCAATCCGACATCATCAACCAGAACCTTGTGAGAACAATATTTGGCATGGAGAGTCAATTGTCAAGGGGGGGGGAGGGATTTTGTGTCTGAAATTGGTTTTGCTATATTTTATTCTAAGTTTTGCTACTGATTGAGACTGTGACCGCACCCCTGTGTGCCCTTGCTTTACAGTTAGATGTTTTGGTAGATAAACAGCCTACCAGTCATGCATCTTACTAACATTGTACAATGGTCG
>SWEM01000596.1:0-18176 GCA_019593585.1 Nitzschia palea | reverse complement strand
ATGCGCCAATCTTTGGATCGACAAGTGCTGCAACCAACTCTGGAACCAACAGTTCATGTTCAGGGTTTGATACAAGTCCCGATTTGTGGTACCGTGTGGAAGGAACTGGAACAAATTTGACCGCATCCACATGTGGTGGACGTACCAACTATGACAGTCAAATTTCAATATATGAAGGGGTCGGTGCGGAATGTGGTACAACTTGCATTGCCACAAACGATGATTCCTGTGGAAGTGCTAGCAAGGTCGAATGGATGGCCAGTGCAGGTGTGACCTATTATATTCGAGTTCATGGATTCTCCACCAGCAGTGGCACTTTCGTGTTGAGAGTTGCTTGATCATGTGTGTGACAGTGAGCGATCAAACTGGTTGTGCAAAAATACCAGATTTCCATGGATGATTCATATATAGACGTGGTCCACAAGCTACAAAAATAACGAAAACAATTGATTGAACCATTGCCAAAGGCGTGAAATGTAGGCACTTTCGGGTGTGTTTGTTCGTCCCTTCGCATCGACGATGTTAGTTGCATATATCACTCCTTCGATACTAGGCGAAGAATCCTATCACTTTCAGCCGTCCCTGTGATGCGTGAGTGTTTTCCAAGAATTCCTCCAAACACTCAACGCTTTTTTTTTGGGTGAAAAAAAGGGTTCGTCGTACACCATTCAAAAATGGGATGGAGCAAAACTAGCAATTGTTGTCTCGGGTCGAGTGGATAGTTCAGTTACTGCTGGCGCAGCGCATACCATTTGCAGTACCTGTTCACATGAGTTGCTTGGAACGCCTTCAGGGCCATGGCCCATGTCAAAGGCATTGCATACTGCTAACGCAAGCTACTCAGGTTCAAGAGTCAAAAGGTGCGGAAAATATCTGTTCCCCTCTCCAGTTTTGGCCCCCCAAACAATTCAGTAATCATCATGGGTCTCTTCCAACCATAGAAAAACGAAAAACGCTCTTTGGCTATATCGCACATAATGAGTTCACATTCCCCATGAAATCGTCGACAATTCTTTACAGTCAACGCCAAGTACTTGTCTCCATGCATAATTTGCAGTTGGTGCTTTGCGTTTCAGGTGCGTAGGTACTGTGCGACAGTACCTGGTACACATAAATTGGATCGCCTCGCCAACGACCTGTTCGACCAAATTCACGACTGTTCGATTCGTTAGTATATAGTTCATGAACTGATAATCGCTCTTTGATGAACGGGGGTTTTCATGTGTCAGTTCATGAACCTTCACATAAAGTCACGTTCATGTGGACACGTGCGTACTGCAGCGCAACGAACCTTTGACGATTTTCTTGCAGCGAGTCGAACTGATGATACAGCAATTTTGGGCCCGCACCTGGTCCATACCGGGTACCCGTACCAGGTACCTGGTACTAACTACCAGGTACGCAGAAAAATGAAAAATGAAAATGCCGGTACTTGTACCGGGCTTGTTCACGACTCAATGTAATGGGAGAGGAATTCTCTGGAGTGCAGGGCTATAATCCAGAACATCAAGAACAATATACTAGCGTTAGTAATATGCAGCGAGAAGCCACACCATTGAGTATTTCTGATCTGCCGATATCGGTAAGATATTCAAGATCAAGATCGGGTCATTTTGCTTGGAGTGGTCTGTAATACGCACAATTCTGCTTCAAGCAGGTTCCGTCGGTAGTCAACCTAGAACAATGATGGTATCACTCATGCTGAGTATCCTGCAGTTTTCAGGCATTGGACTTGCTTTGTTTTTTGGTGAATCAACCAATGGTAAGTAGTGTGGGATGTCCGTGCTTTTCTTTGTGGCTTTTTTGTGCTGCTTGGAAACATTTGTTGCTTGCCCGTGGATTCAGCACCCTTTTTCTAGCCGGCTGCGGACTTACACTTAGTTGCACTATATGAAACACTATGGCCGCCAAGCACATGATCATCGCCTGTACAACAGTCGAGTTGGTGCTGTGGGTGATGTACAAGAGCAGGATTTTGGTTTCAAAGTTGCTCCCTTTGTGCCTGCGGTCAATGACGCATGCGATGGTGCCATCAACCTCCCTATTGGTGAAACATTGTCAGGGACAATGGAAGGTGCCACCAGCAGTAACAATGAGTCTTATCCCTGTTATTCTGGATATCAACTGCCTACTCTTTGGTACTACATTGATGGTACCGGATCACCTTTGAAAGTATCCACTTGCTCTCCTAACACCACCTTCTATGGTTGGATTCAAGCCTTTGAGGGTACCACTTGTTCTGATTTGGAATGCGTTGGCCTATTGTATGACGGCGGAGGATATTCGGACTATGACTGTGCTTATCCATCTGCTGCCACATGGTTCTTTGCGGAAGCAGGACAGAGATATTATGTCATGCTTATTGATGATACATTCGGTGGAGCGAATAGCACGTTTAATCTGAATGTCACAGAGTTTGAAATAGCCGCGAATGATGTTTGTGAAACGGCCCTTCCTATTTCTCTGAATGGCAATGAAGCAGTAGAAGGATCGACTGCCAACGCATTCCCAGATAACTTCATATGTTACTACTACTCATCGAATGCTCCCGGAGTGTGGTATTCCGCGGTTGGTACCGGCAACGTATTGATGGCCTCAACATGTTCAAGTACCCTCAACTTCGACTCTAGCATTTACGTTTTCTCCGGCGGATGTGACGCTCTTGAATGCGTCGCATTTAGCCAATCGGTGTTTAGCTGTGGTGATTCTTCCTTCGGAGATAGCAGAGCCGCTTTCCTAACTGAAGTTGGAGTTGAGTACTATATTCTTGTTACAGGACCATACTCTTCGGCTTTTGGTGAGTTTGGACTAACCTTGGTTGACGCGCTACCTCCACCAAATGATCTTTGCTCTGAAGCTATTCAAATCACTCCGAATGGCGGTGAGATTGTGGGATCACTGTCCAACGCGACATCATCCTTTGGCACAAACTACTCTTGCGCGTATGATTCCAGCGCTTTGAGCGTTTGGTATTCTGTGATTGGCACAGGTCATGTTCTTGCCATTTCCACTTGTTCTAGTCAACTCAACTTTGATTCAGCCATCAGTGTTTCGATGGGTTCATGCGACAACCACGTCTGTGTCACGTCGAATGCCTACCACACTGGCGCATACTGCCCTGAGACATCGTATAGCGTGGCAAGTGTCACCATACGGACTGAAGTAGGCGTTGAGTACTTTATCGCCGTGGAAGGGCTGAATTCCCCATCACAAGGAGACTTTGGCCTTACTGTGACAACTTTGCAAGTCCCTGGCAATGATGAATGTACTGGAGCCATTCCGATTCAACCAGATGCAGGTACCATTTCTGGATTGATCGCCAACGCTACAGGAACCTACACTTATGACTTCAACGCCACTTCCTGTGGCTACAACTACGATGCACCGAATGTTTGGTACTCCATGGTTGGGACGGGTGAAGTTTATGCCGTGTCGAGTTGCTCGAGCGTGTTGAACTTCAATAACTCTCTCAGTATCTCCACAGGATCCTGTGATCTTCAAGTGTGTGTTGTACTCGGCACTTATGTCTCCAGTGATTGCACCGAAAGCTCGTACAGTGCATCACTAGCGGTATTTCGTACTGAAGTCGGAGTTGAATACTTCATTGTTGTGGAAGCTTTGAATTATGCAACGGAAGGAGAGTTCACTCTAGAATTTTCAAAAGTCAAGACCCCAGCCAATGATGAGTGTTTGGGTGCTATTGTGATCCAACCTGACAATATAACCATTTTGGGATCGCTTACGAATGCAACAGGAACAGTTATCCTCAATTCCACTTGCGATACCTCCACCAGTGCACCTGGTGTTTGGTTTTCGATGATTGGAACTGGCGACGTTTATTACATTTCCACTTGTTCTAATGAGCTGAATTTTGCTGGGACCGTGACTGTATACACAGGATCTTGCGAAAATCTAATGTGCATAGTATCCGGTGCATACAACAATTATGCATGTTCGGATGCCCAAGTTTCGTTTTCGGCTGGCAAGGTCATTTTTCGTTCGGAGGTTGGGGTGGAATATTACATTCATGTCCAAGGTATGAGTTTTTCCTCCGAAGGTGAATTTGAAGTGCATATATCGACTGTGGTAGTCCCTGAGAACGATATCTGCACGGATGCCATTAACATTCCAGTTGGGACAGAAACTGTTTCTGGATCCATTGTGAATGCAACCGCACCTCCTTTCTTCATGAGCTCTTGCGCCTATAGCTACGATGCACCTGATGTATGGTATACTATCGTCGGAACAGGTGATGCGTTTGCAGTGTCTACTTGTTCCAGTGTCCTTAATTTCGACTCGGCGTTGAGTGTTTCAAAGGGATCGTGTAATAACCAGGAATGTATCCTCACTGGTGCCTCCAATGACGAGAATTGTACAAACGGTGCCTATAGCGCAGCACGTGTTCTCTTTCGTACAGATGTGGGAGTGGAGTATTTCATTTCTGTGCAGGGTGTGAACTATCCGTCGGCAGGTGACTTCGAGCTTCAAATCTCGACAGTCGAAATTCCTCCGAATGATGAATGCTCTGGAGCAATTAGCATAGTTCCCGATGGTGAACCAGTCTATGGTTCGACCAGTTTTGCAACTTATTCTGGAACAAACAGTTCATGTTCGGGATCTGATACAAGTCCTGATTTGTGGTACCGTGTGGAAGGTACTGGAACAAATTTGGCTGCATCAACGTGTGGTGTACGTACCAACTATGACACTCAAATTTCAATCTATGAAGGGGTCGGTGAGGAGTGCGGAACAAATTGCGTCGCGACAAACGATGACTTCTGTGGAACATCTAGCAAGGTCGAGTGGATGGCCAATGCAGGCGTGACCTATTATATTCGTGTTCATGGAGGATTCTGGAACAAAATTGGCGGCTCGTTCGCGTTGAGAGTTACTTGATCTCGTGCGTGACAGTGAGCGGCGATCAAACTGGGTATGCAAAAATGCCAGATCTCCGTGGAAGATTCAAATATTGACGTGGTTCACAAGCTTCAAACATAACCAGAACAATAGAGTGAAGCATTGTGTCAAACGCATGAAATGTGGTCACTTTCTTCAATTTCGGGTGTGTGCGTTCGTGCCTTCGCATCGCCGGTATCGCACAGTTGTATATAGCACACTTTCGATACTCGGCGATGAATTCTATCAATTTCACCCGTGTGCTGTGATACGTGAGTGTTTTTCGAAGAGTCCTCCAAAACACTTGACGATTGTTTGGTAAAAAAGCTGTGCGTCGCATGCCATTAAAAACTTGAATGGAGCAAAAATACCGTAGCACATTGTCGTCGTTGCTCGAATTGATAGTTCAGCGCATTCAGTTGCATGACAGTTTGCTTCTGGCCGCATGCCATCCGCAGTAACTGTAAAAACGAGTCGCTACAAGTGTGGCTTGGAACGCCTTCACTGCCATGGCAAGAGCACGCAACATATTCAGATTCAAGAGTGAAAACGTGCGGCAAATGTATGTTCCCCTCTACAGTTTTGTCCACCAAACCATTCAGTAATCACCATGGGAGCGAACATTCCCCATGAAATCGACTGGAAACAACCATACCGGTGGTACGGCTTCTTGCTGCTTTGCAAATTAGGTAACTACTATGCGTCTATACCAGGGTACTTGGGACGTATCATCATTCATCAGGAGCACGCCGACCAACCATGAAAAGACCTGTGAATGAGAAGGACCACGCTCCTCCCACGCGTCCAAAACAGGGCTATAGGTAGAAAAAACGCCCCTGTCAAAAGATGACATTCAGCATATAAGGAACTCAAGGAGAAGTTCCTTTTCATTTAAGAAGATACAACAAAAAAGACGCGTGTCACTAGGGAGATTCATTCACATTTCGTTTCTCCGCACAAAGGGCGCACATTGTGAGCCACTACCCTCATTTTTTTGTTTCGTCCTGTAACAAGGAATCCACAAAAAATAAGATACATCATCCCCACGATGTCGGATCTAGTCAATATCGCTATGATTACCATCTTTGCTCGGGAAGTCCTCGAGGGTGGTATTATTATCGGAGAATACCGAACGGCCGTATTGCGTTCCGAAAAGTGGAACAATCCAAGCATGACGAAACAGCAAGCTTTGCGAGAAATAACATGTTCAGCGTTGGCAGCTGCCACCTTGGCCCTCTTGGTTTGCTTCGCGGTTGCCATTCCCTTGGCAGTCTTATCACGAGACTTTGATGACGAAGTTACCGCTATAATTGAAGGCGTGTCCAAAATCGTGGCTTCCTTTTGTATTTTGGTTCTATCATTGAAAATGCCTCAATTCTTTGGCCTTTATTACACCAAAAGTCAACTACAGAAACTCAAGGCGGATCCCTCCAGTGTGGACCAAGTTGATTTGGAAGACCAGTCTAGCAGTCTCACAAGGAAATCAATTCGTTTCAATGTGGCTTGGAATGTTTGGAGAGAAACGGCTGAATGTGGCCTCTTTTTGATTCCTTCCTTCCTCTCTGGGGAAGGAACTAAGGCTATTCCATTGAGCGCACTCATTGGAATTCTCATCGGTGGGTTGGTGTGTATTGGAATCTATCAAGCAAACAAGCGTATGAAAAGCACAGTTGGTTTGACTATCTTCACTGTTGGCGTTCTAGTACTTTTAGCCACTGGGCTTTTCTCGGACGGATGTCACGAGTTTGAGGAGGTCCTTGGAGACACTCACATTGTTTGGCAACTCGATGGTGAATTTTGGAATGAGGATGGACTCCCAATGACCATATTCAAGCCTTTTGGGTATAGCAACCCGAGGACTGTGCTACAAATGGTCACGTTTTGGGTGTGGCTCATCTTCAGCCTTGTCCTTCACTATTTCAAATACAAGAAATGTCGCAAGCCTCAGCGTGAGGAGCCTATTGCTGACAGCACAGAGAAGGAAGGTGAATCCCCTACGGTAGACAAGAACGATGAACAACAGTGTTCTTCCGATGAAGAAATAGGCAAGGAAGATGTCACGAACCCGGACGACCAGAGTGCTGAAATTCAAGCTTCGAACTGAGGAGGGAGCGAGAAAACTCAAATATTGAAAAGAAGGGCAGTACGCTTGAATTGTTCCAAGTTGTTGTAACAAAAGTACAAGCTACGATCTGAAAGTTAAAATCTTTCTTCCAGTTTTATTAATTGTCGTTAATCAAGTATTACTCCTTGATATATCGTGAAGTATGAGACCATGGCTGGTGGAAACATGTGGTGCAATTTTCCCTCCCTGTAGCAGATCACCGGGTTTGTCTGCATCCAGCCGAGGGATCTATGAAGGTTGGGTGTGGGCGGAAACGACTTGCAGAAATTAAGTCTTCCGGTCTTTTACCGGTACAAGTATTGACGGCGACTGGATTGACTTGCAAAAACGTACTAACGTTAGTATCTTTGATGAACGGTTCCTGATATTAATCCTACCCGCAGTAAAAATGTGGAATGGAATCAGGGCATATGTCGCCCAAGACAACGCTCGCTCGCTCGCATTGCATATCTAGCTATACATATATAAATGTGCTGACTGTGAAAGTTTCCGCACCACCCAAACGTTGGTGGGGCACTTGCCAGTTACGGGGAGTGTGATCATGTAATAAGCATTCATGATGATGGCTTCGTTGCAAAATGGCAAGATTTACACAATGTGAACATTCGACACCCAATTGAGGACAGAGAAATGGCATTGGGGGTTGTTGCGACTCTAGCGGTGGAAAAATGAAACGCTGCAGGGCAACTAAGATACTTAAGTGTTTTCGAAGAATCCCCCAAAACACTCGACGATTGTTTGAAAAAAAGGACATGTGCGTCGTAGGCCACTCAAAATGGAATGGAGCAAACCTTGCAAATTGTCGTCTCTGCTCGAATTGATAGTTCCTTGTATTCAGGTGCATGTCGGTTACTGCTGGCACATGCAGTTCATCTAATAAAACGAGTCGCTGCAAGTAGTCATGGCAATAGCATTGCATTCTTTTAACTAAAACGTGCGGCAAAGGTCAGTTCCCCTCTCCAGTTTTTGCCACCAAACAATGATTCAGCAATCATCATGGGTCTCTTCCAACCATAGACATAGGCTCTCCGGCTATATCCACACATGATGAGTGTGCATTCCCCATAAGGTCGTTGAAAATACTGAAAAATCATCTCTTTGAAAATAGGCACTTCTCGAAAATGAAACCATCGGAGCTTTGTGTTTCAGGTACCTACTATACGTCGGTACCAGAGTACCTGGCAAGTGGGACGTTTTTCTCGGCTGGAACACAAAACCCACAGTCGCAATCATCGCCGTATTGGTATCGCAACGGAATGTAGGTTGAGCTTTTAAGTTTGGCCTTTCAGAATTCGTAACGACAATGATTGATACATCATCCTCTGATGGTGGCTGCATAAAAATATGGATTGCAGCAGCCTCATTTGCCCATCTTCTGGATCAACGAATCAGTCGCACTCAAGCCTGCATGTCGAAGCCCACTGAATGATGCTGCTGCTTTCGATTGGAAAACAGGCGGAGAAAAAGTCTGCAGCGAGTGGCAGCTATATATCACATACAACAAAAATGTTTAGGGCAGCTTGCACGCAGGATAACAAGATGTTTGCCATGACGGGAGTCTGCTAATTTGCCTCTACAATTGTTGATGTTGAAAACATTGGCATGTAACATTGACGATAAGCGAATAAATACCTACATGCAAAAAGTTTAGGATATCAATCTATTCTCGAGTGCCAAGTGGTCAAGAATGGGTACAAGGTTAGAGTCTCTATAATGAGGAATTGTAGCTGGCAATAAAACCCAAAACAAAGTCATTCAAACAATCATGTGTTACTCGGTTTTACATTTTTGACGTGACTATCGTATTTTACAAAATCATGATCATAATCATACCGATTATCCTCAAAAACCATCTTCTTTGGCATTTTGCAAAGCCTTTTCGATATTCCAATCATTCAATTCCAAATAACACTTGGCTTCGGTCGTGGCAAGCGTGGGACGGAGAAACAATAAACGTCGAATGGATTGTGCCGGTGTTTCAACCTTTTCGTTCTCCTTGGACATGGCTTCTCGATACTTGGAATTAACGGGAATTCGTAGTGGGTTGGGAACGAGATGCAAATTGGTACCACTAAATCCACCATTGGCTCGACGAAGTTCAGTCGGGGTAACCTTGTACTTTAAACAAATTCCTTGAAACGTATCGGTTGGCAAAATGGTATGGTTGAGAATGCCTGGTTGGGCATCTTCTTCTACCTTTGCTTCGGGAATGGTAACATCCGTTGTTGGTACAATTTGGACCAAATGCCATTCCTTCGTGTCCAAATCTTGAACCCAGTGTTGGTCTTTTGGAGGCTTTGGGAGTCGCATATTCGTATACGATCCCGCCGGACCCCGACGGTTATCAATGGTTTGTAACTTCCATGCAAAAAGACCTCCTTCTGCCATGATGGTAATGTGAAAGAGAGAGAGAGGTGTAATGCCAAAGGCTCAAGGATTACCAACAAGAAAGGCAGTGCAGTAGTGAGACCAATATGGCTAGGACAATGGAAACACGAAAGTACATGGCAGTGTTCTTTTTCGTGCGCCTGTCAATCGGATCGAGTCGTGCTGTTTTGGGTCTGTTTCAGTCCTTCTCAGCTGTCGACACAATTGACTACGACCATTTTTCGTTTTAGTCCGAGTCGGCGTCGAGTCTTGCCCACCATATCATCACCATCTCTATTTGACCAGCAAAACTTGGTGGATGGTCTCCCTCGGGCAAGTCTTCGAAACAGACACTTCAAGTTCCTTTGTGGTGGCCGCCTTTCGTGTACAATTTTCCGATTCCCAACGCCGATGGGCCCTTCCGGATTAGGCCTCCAGCAAACAGTCGTATCAGTCGAAACTATCTTATCCCAGGTACTACATTACTACCGGTACAACCACCACTTGGAATTAGAGTGATTTGTACACGATCTATGGATAAAGAACAAAGGGAGTGGGTGTCACAACTTCCATCGACATTACCCTATCGAAGTATTTGGTCTTGGCCAGTGGATAGTGTTGACGACTACCCGAAGATTTTTTATTTGCGCTATTGCTGGTGGTACAAAAAGCCAATATGATCGAATCCTTTGTCATGATACCACCTACTTGGCCGATCGGAAACATCTTTGCAAAAATGTTTTTGAGGATCCTCATGTCTATGAGCGTGTCATCATGAATACTCGGCGTCCGCCCGAATTTACCGACTTCGATTCGGAGAATGATGACAACAAAGTTAATGATGATGACAATGAAGCTTTTACCTGCGGAGCCAGTAAGCGGTACCGGTAGATGGGGGCGTCTTGCCCTCGTCGGACCCTACGAGTACCAGGTATGATACCAGGTAGATTCCATTCAAATGTATCATACCTGGTACAGCAACCCCTAGGTGGTGTATTTACAGTTATTAACAGTTATGGGTCGTTTCTTCATCGATGCAGTTAGGTGGTTTGCTGCTATTCCAACCATTCTTGCATCCAGTTTATCGAACGTTTGTTATCCAAGTTATGCATCAATAGTTCGACGCACCGCCTCTCTCTCTCTCTCTTTCGTGCAAATGCCGCCTTTCCCTACTCGATACACGATGAGAGTGGCATTGGCATGTACAGTGGTCATCCTATGTTTTCCAAGTGCCTCGACTGGTTTTGGAATCCGATTCCAATCTTCGTTATCATCCTCTACATTATCATCATCGTCGTCATCATCCTTTTCCAAACAATCAACATCCTCCCGATTCTCGCCGACTTTACATCTTGCATCCTACGGCTATAATGAAGTGATTTCTCTTAATGCCACCAAATTTGATGCAGCCTTGGCCATTGTTCCGCCTCTTCGAGATTGGGATCGGCTTCAACGGGCCCGACATTTTGCTCGGGATGCATTGTTTCATCAATGGCCACCTGCCATACGTTTATTTCATCCCTTTCGGGCAACTGCCTTGGAGGTTGCTCAAGCCATTGAAGAATTGCAATTAGAACCCTTTGAAATTACCTTTGATACCTGGGTCATCATTCCCCAATTGGAAGCCATGGAAGAGTCCTGGAAAACTGCCGCCTCTACACCCTTTGTCGAAGACTTGGAGGATTATAATGATCCAATTCAAGCACAAGAAGATAAGGAAGTACGGAGATTGATTGAACGGGAAGAACAAATTGGGTTGCAAAAGGCCAAGGCCCGAGAAGCCAAACGCAAAGCATCCAACAAAAATGTCAATAATAACAAAGACAATAACGACCACGTCAAAGAAGAAGACGAAATTGATGATGACGAAATTAATCTTGATACTGATGACGATGATTCTTATATGCGGGATGATCCATCTAGTACCTTTCAACGACAACAGCAACAATTGGATGATTTTGGTGGACCATCCTTGCTTTGTTTAGAACCCGATGCCGCATCGAAACAATTATTACAAGACTTAAGAGAGGAATTGGCCTTGTTACTGAATCATGATTCCGATTACTTTTCACCGTCTTCCATCTACAGTTACAAGTACCTTTCCGAGTCTTTGTTTCGACCCGATGAGTATCGGCCCGTCATTCCGATTGGGGCCTTTGAAAGTTTACAAGCCGCCTTGCAAGTGGCTCGACGTCTCAAGGGATTATGGGGTGATCCTCTTACCTTTGAGGTTCAAGAATTGCATCTCTTGTCGTGTCGGGATGAAGGGGAAATTTTGGATGAGGCCTGGAAGGCCCAACCTTGGGGATGTAATGCCAAAATCATGTTGCTGGGGGAAGAACCAGAAGAAGATGAATCCACTACTACCGAACAAATCAATTTGCTTCTTGAAAAAGGAGAAGTGGGTGGTAATGATATATCCAATGACTATACCATTTTGGAGGATGAAGAAGAAATTAGTGATTTGGAAATGTGGCTAAATAGTGATGATGACTTTGATGAAGGCATGCAGGTACTGATTGGTCGGACCTATTTTTATACCGGGGATCAACGGAGCTACAAGGGCATGCCTGCATCCAGTGTCATGGATTCTCGTGACAAGAGTTTGGGGGATGTCGGCTCGGTGAGTGGCTTGGCACGTCGGCGACGAACCAATGCACGGAGTGGGAACAATCAATGGGCGGATGGCGAATATGGTAGGAGACATAGTGACTACTTGCCTTGGACCAAACGAGAAAAACCCAAAAAGTCGAACGATTAATGGAACTTCGTGAAGACTATGGAGAAGAGGTATGGGAGGAAGAGGAGTAGTTTAACAATGACAAAGCCTGTAAATTGTAAATGGCGATGCATCCTACCCCAAGCGGTAAGGCAAATTATTCAGTCTAATGTTGTTTAAACAAACCATGCCAAAATTGTAGAAAACCATGATGATGATGATGATGATGTGGAGGTTGATGGTCATTGCCATTGGCTTCCAAAGTGGAACCATCAGGCAACAATCGTGTCCTTTCATGGGATTCCATCATGGCTTGCTCTACGACGGTACCCATACTTATATGACGGTTCATCAGGGATGGTCCTCCTCCTTCTATTCCATCAGTGGCTACTCGGGCTCGTTTCTTTCGACGCACATGAGATCTCCACTTTTTCACGGCCCATTTGGCAACGCGATTCGCTTCTCGTTCTACCTTGTCCGATTCATCATAAATTTGTTCTTGTAGTAGTGCCTCGAGGACATCTTCCAACGTAATGATACTGACTCATGGACAATTGGATACAAGTTGTGTGAGAAACACGCGTACAACCAAAAGTAATCACGAAAACAAAATAGATGAATATTCTTAACGTACCCCATGAGTCCAGCAGTTTCGGGTAAAGGTTTTCCTTGATACATGGCATCTTGTCCAACCTCTGGACGGGCACATACCAATGCCAAATGACCCAATTTCCCCGTTTGAAAGAGATTTAATAAATCGACCAAATTCATTTTGGGTGATACACATTGGGGACTGGACAAGGGTAATGTGGAAAGTGGTCGATCCTCATTTGGATTGACCACAATCAATTGTTTGGTCATGAGGACCCCACAAACGGCCGCAATAGATTTGGGTTTGCGAGGATTGGGAGTAAAGACTGGAATTCGTGAAAAGCCCGTACTGTAGATGCCCACCATGTTTTCTTCAGTAAGAAGCATATCGTGGGGTATCGCAATCAGACGATGGATAGGAGTGTAGACATCGAGGGCCATTTTAGTCTTCATGGATAAGGCACCTTCTACCATACTCACTTCATCCAAATGAATCGATTCACTCCTGGAAGATGTCCCTCGGGTAATTATAGAATTTTCATCATCATCGTCTTCAAGCTCACCATAACCATGATAACCGTGACTCTCGGCAGTACGATGACGATGATTCTCCATAAGTGGTTCTAGTTGTTGGTGTTGTCCCTTGGAACCAGACTGTGACGTAGTGGATTGTCCCGATTCCATGGTATTCTTATTGGTTTGATATTTCCGTTCGACATTTTTTTTCGATGCCTTGATGATTTGCAACGAGGCAAAGTCCAAGGCACCCACAGTATTGGCAGTATCGACCAGATCAATCGTTGCATTATTATTATTGCCCGGTGGTCGTTGCAAATGACGCAATTGAGTCTTTTCTTGTTTTCGTCGCTGTTTGTATGCCATGCGTTCTTCATATTGGATGCGGACCAAGGCGGATAATTCTCCCCGGCCAAACATGTCCACGTCGTCTTCATCATGAGCCAAGACTTGATCCAATAATTTGGCAATTGGAAAGGCCAGTGGCCAAAGAAGAATCATGACAATGCGAACCACAGGTACCATGTGTGCGGCAATGGCCACCTTGTTAGGACCAGTAAAAATGGCCGATGGAATAATTTCCCCAAAGAACAAAACCAAGGTGACAGAGACAATGACCGCCACCAAAGGTGATACCAATACTTCCAAGAATAATGGCAAGGCCTCATTGGCAATGGAATTGAGCAAGAGTAATGTCACCAATAGTAAATGATGTTGCTTGACAATGGGAAGCAAGGCAGCCGCCTGATTTTGCTCTTGCGGTGTGGATCCCGCCCGAATTTTGATTAATAACAAGAGAGGATCCAAGGACAAGAGACCCATGGTTAATCCAGCCGCCAAGGCAGCAATCACCACACACAAAAATGCACCAATACCATGAATAATATAAAACCATTCATGTTCTCCTACTTCTTTTTGATTTTCATCTCCTTCATTACTGGTAGATGTATTGGTGTCGCGGGCAGCAGTGGATAATGATGATAGATAGCGTTGATGTCTGGAACGGATCCAAGCTTTGGAAATATGTGTGGTTGTGGATGTTGTTGCTGCTGACGGTGGAAATGTGGGTTCCTCCATGGTTGATCGGGGAATGAGTAGTGAATTGGACGAATGGAAAAGTTGCGTGGATCGGGGACAGGGCGGTAATGGGAAGGTAGGGGAAAGATCCGATGAGTCCCTCACCACAGGAAATATGTGAGTAGTGCAAAGATTTTCTCGTGGTACACCATGAGCAAGGAGTAATTCCATGGCATCTTGCAAGGTAATGGTCCGACGGGGTATTGTAGCATCACTGGCAACGACATGATGAGTCCCATGCACCGCATTAGGAATGTCCAATTCAACCGTCGAGGTGATGAGCGTCGTGAACCAACAGCAAGAAAATAGTAATGCTCCAAGATTCAAGGACCTACTTCGTTTCATTGCCATGACGACAAAGGAGACAAATTCTTTCCAAATGCCCGACTTGACAGTGAATTCATCGGTACATACCAGGTACCAGGTACTTGTACTGGTGACCTTCGATCGGATCGAATCGTTTCTGGGAGTTTCAAGTTTCGGCTTTCGGGGCCCAAACTTCGTAGTACCAACCTGGTACCTGGTACATACCGGTAGATAGGCGTACCAGGTATGCATCCTCCACTACTAAAATCACGTAGCAATCTGTGGCCATCGGCCATGTTTCCTGGTACAATAACGCCGATTGGAACACTACGGTAGTCGGTTTCTACCGGTCCCATGTACTCACAAATCGGTATGACTATATGGAACCGAGGGAGAAAGAGGAGTAACAATGACAAAACCCGTAAATTGTAAAATGCGACGCTTGTTACCCAAGCGCTAAGGCAATGTATTCAGTCCAACGTCATTTAGACAAGCTACGCCAAAAATGTAGCAAACTACGACGGTGATGATGATGTGGAGAATGATGGACATTGCCATTGGCTTCCAAGGTGGAATCATCAGGCAACAATCGTGTCCTTTCATGGGCTTCCATCATGGCTTGTTCTACGACGGTACCCATACTCATTTGACGCCTCATCAACGATGGTCCTTCTCCTACTATTCCATCAGTGGCTGCACGGGCTCGATTCTTTCGACGTACATGCGATCGCCACTTCTTCACGGAACTTGTGGCAATCAGATTCGCCCCTTGTTCGACCTTGTCCGATTCATCATAAATTTGTTCTTGCAATAGTGCCTCGAGAACATCTTCCAACGTGATGATACTAATGTGAGTACAAAAGGAAAGGGCAAGCTGTGTGAGGAATAGGTGTGCACAAATGGGAAATTCCCCACTAGAGAAAAAACAAGGAGAGAAGAAAAGAATATTTTGTTGTACGTACCCAATGAGTCCAGCCGCTTCGGGTAAAGGTTTACCTTGAAACATGGCAACTTGTCCAACTTCTGGTCGAGCACATACCAATGCCAAATGACCAAATATCCCAGTCTGAAAGAGATTTAATAATTCGACCAAATTCATTTTGGGTGATACACATTGAGGACTGGACAAGGGTAGTGTGGAAAGGGGTCGATTTTCATTGGGATTGACCACAATCAATTGTTTGGTCATGAGGACCCCACAAATGGCCGTAATCGATTTGGGTTTGTGAGGATCGGGAACAAATACGGGAATCCGTGAAAAGCCCGTACAGTAGATACCCACCATGTTTTCTTCCGTTAGAATCAGATCATGGGGTATAGCAAGAAGGCGATGGAGAGGAGTGTAGACATCGAGGGCCATTTTAGTCTTCATAGATAAGGCACCTTCAACCATACTCACTTCATTCAAATGAATTGATTCACTCCTGGAAGATGTCACCGGCGTTATAATGGAATTATCATCGCAATCGTCGT
Organism: Nitzschia palea; assembly: GCA_019593585.1. Lineage (NCBI taxonomy): Eukaryota > Bacillariophyta > Bacillariophyceae > Bacillariales > Bacillariaceae > Nitzschia > Nitzschia palea. Next base: position 2,106 of record SWEM01000596.1, on the reverse strand, counting down.
CAAGCTTGCTATGATAATGATCACCATGAGAATCGGAAGTTCGATGAAGATGACTCCCCTGTTGTGGCGGTCGTTTAGAACCAGACTGCGATGTCGTGCATTGTCCCGATTCCATGGTATTTGCATTGGTTTGATACGGCCGTTCGACGCTTTTTTGCGATGCCTTGATGAATTGTGAAGAGGCAAAGTCCAATGGACCTAAATTGTTATCCACCAGATTAATCGTTGGATTGTCAATATTGGCCAGTGGTCGTTGCGAATGATGACGCCATTGCGTCTTTTCTTGTTTTCGTCGTTGTTTTTGGGCCATGCGTTCTTCATATTGGATGCGGACCAAGGCGGATAACTCTCCACGGCCAAACATGTCCCCTTCATCGGCATCATCACCCAAGACCTGATCCAATAATTTGGCAATTGGAAAGGCCAGTGGCCAAAGAAGGATCATGACGATGCGAACCACGGGTACCAAGTGTGCGGCAATGGCAACCTTTCTGGGGCCGGTAAAAATGGCCGAAGGAATAATTTCACCAAAGAATAAGACCAAGGTTACGGACATAATGACGGCCTCCAAGGGGGAAACCAATACTTCCAAGAATAATGGCAATGCCTCATTGGCCATGGAATTGAGCAAGAGTAATGTCACCAATAATAAATGATGTTGTTTGACGATGGGAAGCAAGGACGCCGCCTGCTTTTGTTCTTGCGGTGTGGATCCCGCCCGAATTTTGATCAACAACAAGAGGGGATCCAAGGACAAGAGGCCTATGGTCAATCCAGCCGCCAAGGCAGCAATCGCCACACAAAAGAAAGCACCAAGACCATGAAAAATATAAAACCAGTCATCTTCTACTTCTTCTCCATTTTGATGGGTTTTATCTCCATCGGTATCAGTAGACTCTTTGGTGGCACGGGTTGCAGTCGTAGAAGAAGATGATGATGATACGGATAGATAGCGTTGACGTCTGGAACGGATCCAAGATTGTGAAGTGTAGGGGGGTGTTGCTGTTGCTGTTTGAGATGTATGCTCCTTCGTCATTGCTCGCGGAACAAGTGCGGCAGAATCCAAGCTGGGTTGGGGTGTGGTTAGGGGACAGGGCGGTAATAGGAAGGCACTGGTAGTATGTGATGATGCAATGTGAGTAGTACAAAGATTTTCTCGTGGAACACCTTGAGCAAGAAGTATTTCCATGGCATCTTGCAATGTCGTGTGACTCCGATGCTCATCTCCCGGCACAACCGAATGTTTCCATTGTACCGTAGTAGCAGAAATTTCCAATCCACACGTCGGGGTGATGAGAATCGCAAACCAAGAGCAAGTCAGTAGTAATCCTCCAAGTTTCTGGATCAAGAACCTAATACTCCATTTCATCGCCATAATGTCAAAGGTTACCAAGAGCCCAACAGTTATTTTGATGGACAAACTACCGGCAGCTCACTCGTGTGAACCAATGGTACATGCCTGGTGACACGACACGCAACAGGTTGAAACGTACCACGTACCAGGTACCTGGTACCTGGTACCTCGTACCTGGTACTTTGCCAGTTGTCCGTTGGACAAGATTGCAATGAATTTGGAAAGTTAAACCGTGGTTATTGTTGTACATGCCTCAAAGTATCGGACGGGTCCAGACGTTGTCTCACAGCCACTTGGATTCGTCATGTCCAAACTTGATGGACACAGCCGCAAGCGTGGCCATGCTTGCCACAACCGACACGGGCGATTTTATCTTGTCCAAGGTTGTAGTAGTCCAAGCGACAAGTGTCGATTACTGGTTTCACAGTAGTGCACCTGTACTGTTCCCAAAGGATAAACTACACTACAATGGCAGTGGATGAGTTTGGTCGAGAAATTCCCGCCGGTCGAGGAGGCCGAAGTTCTCCGGCTCGTTTTGGGCCCGAAGATCCTGCCTTTTTCAATGACGGATTTCCTGGGTTTCGATCCGAAGATGCACCACCTCCCTACCGACATTCCAACAGCCATAGCAATAGTTACAATCCCGATCACCGATCCAATCGCAAGCGCAAGCATCAACGCGACGAATCACCCGAACCATCCTCCAGCAACAATAACAACAACAACAACAACAACAACAACAACAATCGCCG
>SWEM01000595.1:0-18197 GCA_019593585.1 Nitzschia palea | reverse complement strand
ACATGAAACGTAGGGTCGATTTTTTCATGGCCTCATGCGAGATCGTGCTAACTTGGGGAACAATTGCGACATGTGAGTAGGGTGCTAACTGTAAAGACAGACATCGAGGGAATTCTTAGCTGATAGTACAGTTCTAACATGTCTCATTCCATTTCTCCGAGATTAGGTATAATATCATATCTTCTGCCAGACGATCATAAAAATGCATGGTTGGTTGATGTATTGGGAGGTGTTGGATTGCTCATTGCATGGTGCCTTCAAAGTGTTTGGTACGGGTTTACCAGGTATCCAACAGTATTTGAGAAAGACTTTACATCTTGGGTCATGGGGGGTGATTCCAATCGGAATGACTTAGAAGAAATTCGCAACGTTTGTTCGGAGTATTTTCACGGGGATGAAAGTAAACGAAGCCAAACATTGTCGGTGCTTTTGTGCGCTCCAGTCATGATCATCGATCAGCTTGCCGCTTCAGTCAGCATTTTGCTGTTCTCCATTGTTATCTATCCAATCAGACACACTGTGGGGCTATCAAGGGGGACATCCTTATTTCTTCGTGGAGTTGCCAAATCGGTGGGTGCCGTTTTGGCTGCAGTCATGTATTATACACTTTGGATGGTCGGAGGATATATTGCCAAGTTTGCCACTGTCATAGCGCTACTCATCAACCAAGGGCTTTACACATCGATCTTGTTTCGAATGGGATTTGCAGAGTTTATTTGCTTGCAGCTTTTTCGGGGGGTGATTTCAGTGTCCATAAAGGACGACAGAAACGGAAATGGGGACCTCAAGGTTGATGTTCAAATCACCGAGGATGAGCTAAATACAACCAAGGCGAGCGATTTCCCAATGGAAGAGGACTCAGCAGACGAGAGGTGTGGAACCTTGAAATTAATCAACGGACAAAGCTTAAGCGGTGTGACTCAACCCGTATTGACGACAGCCGAAACGGAAAGCTCACCGTCATTTGTTAAGTTTGATGCGAAACACAAAAATAACGACAACCATTCCATGCAGATACAAGTGGCGTCAATGGGTGGTGGCTCTGAAGTTCTTGGTCGATCCAGGAGTGCGACCAGTAGCCAAGGCGATGCCATTGAGGTAGAAGCCAACGATATAGACCTGAGTCAAGAAGTAATTGAAGATGGGAATTCAAACTTCGAGATTGTTCCCAGAGGCAACGAGTCTTTTATCGTGACGCCCAAGGTTGCCACGCCAGGAAGTCGAGGACCCAAAGTGATTGATTTCACCGGAGAAGTCTATAGTGCGTGCCTCAATCCCAAGGATCTTGATGACCGAGGTTAGGAGTGGTAATTCCAGTGTGGAGGAGGACCCAACCTTTTCTTTCATCTTTCAAGGGATTCGGCAAAGATTGAATTCTGGTTTGTTCTCCAGTGTGCCCAGCGGAAGTTTGCCAAAATGGGAGATTCCCTAAGGATTTGTTCGATCGAGCACGGTGTCGACCGCCTTGTCCGGAGGCATAAGTTCCCTCGAATCGAAACTCCAAACAGCACTATTTCCAACCGAACCCAATCCAGCACTCGATGGAGCAAACGATGACGCCGCCTCCCAAGATGACCATCCGATAGTATTTCTCGATGACGACCAAACCGTGTCAGTTAGCCATAGTTTTTCTGAGGTCATCCAAAAGCAAGAAAAGTACCCTATCTCGGCCGTTACAGCCAGTTATGGCCGACGGGAAGAACCGGCTGGTGCTCGCGATGATGATGATGATGATGATGATGATGATGATAATTGGCATGGAGTCACTCCGACGGTGGTCGAAGTGACTTCAGAGTTGGTAACCATTGTTGGTGCCGTAAAAATCCAAGAGGCTCATTCGCCTCATCAGCAATACAGTGACCCATGTCTTTCCAAGCAAACACCGAACAAGAGTGATCAAGACATGATAGATCAGAGCCAGCACAAACATGAAGAAGTACTGGCAGTGATTGACAACATATCTATACATTCACCATCGCTTAGGGACGATTGCAACCAATCACGGGGAGATTTTGTACCCACGACATTGGATCTAGGCAAGGAAGAAAAAGAAGTTCCACCCCCAGAATTTGTTCTTGCCATTGAAAAAGCCAGTCGAAGATCGCTTTTAGATCGTCCATCATTGTCGGCTGTCAATGAATCCACGTATGAATCCTTTGACACCATGGTTCCTGGAAGAGGTAGTACTCTTTCTAGATCATCACGAAGCTCTTCGGCAGGGAAAGTCATTACTCATCACGTTCGCAAGTTGATTGATACTACTGCTGACCGAACGAGTAATATTCCACGATTTATCACCATCAATCTATTTAATTGTGATGCCAGCATTGATGACGAAGAAGTCACCTTGGTGGGGTTTGACATGACGCCTTCGTCCAACGAAAAGAGTCCTGGGAACCGGCGTGACTCTTCCAAACGGGGTCGACGCCCCGCTCCCGGACGATTGGATTTACACCCGATTCACCCGTTCGAGAACCCAAGCCACCTAGCAGCATGTCGACACAACGATGTGATCAATTTGTATTTTTCGACAAGTCCATCTTGTCAGGTGCCGAGCCCCATGTATCATGATGATCCTTTTTGTTTTTTATGCAATCGTCACAAGTTTGATTGATTGATTGTAGTACCAGTGAAAAAGAAATGTTGTAATATAAACGTTTGTGCTTTTTACACGTCATGTTTCTATGGACTGTGAGTGTATCGATAAGGCATCAACATCATTGGCTAGTGCCACGGCAGAAACGGCCACCACGGCCGCGGTTTCGGCTCGTAAAATTTGTGAGCCTAGTGATACAAAGTGTACCGATGATGGTTGTTGTTTCTGAATCTGTTGAAATTCTTGCAATTCTCGAGGACTCCAGCCTCCTTCTGGTCCAACGAGGACATGAGTGATAACTGATGATGATTTTGAAAATGCTAATGATTGTTGTTGCTGTAGAATGTTCCAAAGTGGACTACTAGTTGGACATCGTTCACGACAAATCAACCATTGATGATGATGAAGAGGGTTGGATTCTTGGTTTTCCGCTTGTTGTTGTTCTTGTTCTTGTTGTTGTTGTTGTTGTTGTTGTTGTTGCATTTGTTGTAATAGGATTTGCCACGATTCTTGTTGCAATACTGGTATAGTTAATCGTTCACATTGTTCGGCTGCTTCAATGATTTGTGTCCCAAGTTTGTATTGTTCTTGTTCCCCACCTTCTTTGGTCGAGTATTCGGTATCCACAATATGAATGGCATCCACCCCCAATTCGGTAGACTTTTCCAACACCCATTTGAGACGAGTCTTTTTAAAGATGCGACATGAAGATGAATTGGAAATGGTCTTGGATCTGGTTGTATCTTGTATTGGTTCAAACATGCCACAACCGCCGCATTGGTCGAATCTGATCGGCGTTGCTGTTTCTTCTTTGGTGCAAATGTACTATCCGAGATTAAAAGTTGAGCCAACCATTCTCCATCTTTGCCATTAAATAGTCGGACATGACCAGCCAATGCACCCCATCGTTTGGGATTGCTAATTCTCATGACATTCAAGTAATTTGACTGATTGTCATCCAAGGGGACAATGGCTTGAGTGGACAGCGAAGCACTAGTGTAGATGCGTGGCAAATGGGTAATTCCATCATCCTCGAGGTGGTTGGAGGAACCGGTGCTGGCGTAGCAACGAATAGTAGAAATGTATCGTGGTGGGAGAGGAGTAACCAGTCGATTCCAAGTGGCTAGAGATGTAGAAGTAGTAGCAGTGCTGGGTCCGAGTGAAAACGAATAAACAATACCCGCGTGGTTGGTACAAGTCCCACCAAGGGAGAGAGCCAAAACAGCCAATGACGATGAACGACGTCGTCGTCGTTGTTGCCATGGCTGTATTCTTGATGCACTACAGGCACGAAAGGCACTTGTGCTACTCATTATTTTCATCATCATTGTCTTGCATTTTTGTATTCAAGTGACATACATTTGTTCTTACTGAAACTGAAGCGCTCGACAATTGAAGGGATGCTTGAAAGATGACTGGTACCAGCTAACATAGGTACGCATTCTCTCACATCTGACACATACACTGGTAGTTTGCAAGGATGGTGTCACATGTCACAGTCTCACACGTCCGCATGTCACATCGCACTCTATCATCAACGACCACAAATTGGACGGCCCAGTTCAAACTTTGTTTCTTGGCATCCAAGGGGATTGCATAGCTTGATGACAGAAAGAGAGCCAAGTTCCTTGTATCGGTAGAAAGAGTCCATGGATTCACGCATCGATTGATGTTTCCAGCTGCATGAGAGCCAAAGGTCAAAGAGGGGTGCATGGTAGTGTCGTGCCATCATTATCTTCAAGAGTGGTGGAAATAACTGCGAGTTCAAGTACTCGTACCGGTATTGTGCTCTTGTACTTGTCGGTTAGAACCACGGTTTCTTTTGCCATGTCGGTACAAGGCAATGAGCGATTATCAGGACCGGGACATGGGCCTGTAGTATCACCTCCTCGTCCGTCGTGGATGAATCGACCGGCCATGATTTGGGATGCAACCATGATGACACCGACCGACAAAAGGGTGCTTCCTAAAACGTGTGTGTATTGGGAGTCTCAAGAATGGCATTCCGCCACCACCGAAAAGGGTCATTCCCTGGCGTGTGTCACGTACCGAGATCTTTTTGCTACGGCAGCCATTGCCGTGGCACAACTCCGCAAGGATATCCAATCTCTACTTTTTGATGGAGTCACCAACGACGACAATAGTGAGAAGGACACGGACCATGGACCATTGGATCAACCAAACTCCAATAGGATTCCTATTGTTGTTGCCATTCCCGAAGGTCCCTGGTTACCATTGGCCGTTTTGGTTGTTCATGCTTTGAACCGTCCTTTGTCACCCTACCCTCCAGTCCAGGAAAGCGACTGTTCTGAGCCATGGTTTGCCATTCTGATACCATTGGAACCAAGTGAAGCCATGGAACGTAATCGGCAAATACTCAAAGATATTCAACCACGTTTGGTTCTAGGAGTTTCCGATGGTGATGGTGGACTTTCTCAAGATATGGATCGCCTAGAACAATTGGTAGAATCGATATCTTCCACCAACAACGATACTACTACTTCTACTACTGGTGGTTGTCAAGTCATCAACTTCAAGAGATTGGTAGAACAAGCATTGCTATTGCAAAAACAACCACCATCGTTTCTTGATGATTTCTTGGCACAGTCTTGGGACAACAACCAACAGCGTTCATCACCATCATTATCACCTTCTTCTTCTAAACTACTCGACTGGATTGCCGATGCGGCCGACTTTATTCAGGACAGTGCCACACAACCACAACGACAACAATCATCTATAGAAAATAACAGCAGCAGCTGTAGCAGAACACAAGTGCAACGAATTTCTCACATCGTTTATACGTCGGGGACCACGGGACGACCCAAAGGATGTGTTAGTTCCATACAATCTCTTCAGCATTACCTCCAAGTCAAGAATGAAAGGTATTCCATTGATACAGAATCCACCATAATGTTGGCTAGTGCCCTTTCCTTTGATCCTTGTCTATCCGATATTTTGGCAACTTTTCAAGCCAAGGCGACCTTGGCATTGGCACCCCGGAAACGATTATTGGATCGATTGGCCCATGTCATTCAACAATTACATGTCACACACGTACTTTGTACACCCACCTTGTGGGGAATGATTCAGGTTACAACAACAACAACGACCCAAGTTAGTAATGGTTCGACTACAGAGAGCAGTGAAACTACAACAAAGCCGCCGCAAGAACAACAACCACAACATGCATTACCTTCCTTGAAAGTGATTGCCTTGGGAGGAGAACCCATTCCCAAATTATTGCAACGACAATGGGCGCGCAATCATGCCAAGGAAGAAAATGTACCTCGCTTGTATGCTACCTATGGAGTGACCGAAGCCTGTGTCTATCAAACCGCTGGAGAAATCCTCTTGCAAGACTCGACTACGATAGCAACTCCTGGTCAATATGTGGGTGTTCCATTGGCTGGGACCAAAATTCGTATCTGTCGTGAAGACAATCAATCTACCTTGCAAGATGTGCGAGTTGGAGAAATGGGAGAGGTGGTGATTGGGGGAGCACAAGTCGATTCCTTGACGGGGTATTGGAAACGTCCCGATCTTGGTTTCAAATTTGTTCAAGAAGAACCATTGTCGGTAGGTACTGACCACCCGAGAATGCCATATCATTATTATCGAACAGGAGATCGTGGTATTTGGGATGATGCCACTGGTACTCTACGAATTATTGGACGCATTCAAGGGGAAGAGGGTATGGTCAAAGTTAATGGTGTACGAATTGAAATTAGTGAAATTGAAAATGCCATGGTCGATGACGTGACCTTTACGTATGATGATAATCGTTCGGAACAACCACGACCAGTTGTTGTGGAGGCTTGCATTGTGCGAGTCCTACAAGTTGATAATGGGAATGCCATTCGAAGCGACGTTCATGCCTATTGTGTTCTATCAGAACGTGCACTCATGGAAGTGGGACTCCCACGCAAGGATGCATTACCAAAATCGGGAATATTGATAACAGGAGGAGTCTTGTTGACATTGCTGCAAGCACGATGTCGAAATTCGCTCAACGCAGCCTGCATGCCGAAGGCTTTTGTTATTCTTCCTTGCCTACCCTTATCACCGACAGGGAAACGTGATCGGAACAGCCTTCCAACTTCTGGAGTATGGAGTCCACTCAACCAAGAAGTGGGCGGTGACAATGATGATGTTCTATTGAAAGATTATGGACCATTGGGACGCTTTCTCGCTGAAACAATTCGAGAATGTTTAAATCTTCAACCAGCCCAGCAACAAATGCTAACAACGTCGGTGACATTGGACATGCTAGGGGGAGATTCCCTTGCTGCAACACGAATCATTCGAGCCTTGTATGCACACCATCATCAAGTTGATAATACCCGCTTTCTAGGTGGGGACTTTGGAAAATTCGATGGTCCCTTTGACGTAGTGAATTTGATGCGAGCCAAGAGTTTGGGAGATTATGTTGACATGCTGGAACGAAATAACATTGCGTCGAACCAACTTCAAGATTCGTGTGATGGGGAGGGGGGCCAATCAATCAACCAATTGCCATCATCCCCTGATTCTGAAGAAGTCGATGTGGACGCTCCTGCCCAGGAAACCACCCACAACAATACCCTCTACGATGTCCTCCTCCAAACCACAACACGAGGACAATCATCCCTTGCAGTCGCGTTGCTGGATGCAGGCGCTGATCCCAACTTTGGAGGCCACGGAAAGCGACTAGGCAAGGTGAGTGGAGGGTTTTACCATCGAAAGTTTTCCTTTCATTCTAGTCCCTTGCATTTGGCATGCAAAAGGGGGGATGTACTGTTAGTACAACATCTGTTAACCAAGGGTGCCAATTGCAAGTCACCGGATGCTGCCGGCTTGTTTCCTCTTCATTTAGTGGCTTCCAGTTTGAATGGTGGGGAAAGTTCACCAGACGAAGATTCTATTCGTTTGCAGTGCGTCAAGTACCTACTAGAAGCTGGAGCACCACTTGTCATGAGAGATGGTAACCATCAAACTGTTTTGCATGCAGCCGCTCGGTCAGGCCACTCGTCTATTCTCCATTTTATCATGACACTATGGAAAAAGGTCGGCAACGAAGATCCTAGCACGAGACGATCAAAGAGGTTTGTGAATTCCTTGGATCGATGGTATCGGTCTCCCGTCCATTGGGCGGTTTTGAATGGCCGCATCAGGGCATTGCGAACAGCCTTGGATTTGGGGTGTACCCCGACTCCTTATAAACCCAAGGCATGCAGACACACATCGGTAGCCATTGAAAGTCCCATGGAGTTGTGTGATCGATTGTATCCTCTGGATCATTCTGACCTCAATAAACGCCAAGTGGGCAATGAAATCCGACAGCTGCTGGAAGAAGCGATCGCTAATGAACGCAGGCAGCCAATCTAACATGACAATGCGCACGGACGCACGAGGGAATTGAAAGGGACGTAATCGCAATAGCTGCTACAATAGTTATGGTCATACAACACGTTCTACCTTTCCGACAATATTATCAGAATCGAGTTGAATACGATAGACCCGGATTTCTCCATTCTCAAATTCCTCAGCGTCGGCTTGTCCCAAAGGTCCTCGTTCCAGTTCCCGAAGGTATCCCTTGTGCGTAACCACCGCAATGCTCGGTTCATCCAGTAATCGAAACAATTGTTGCGTTCGGAGTCGTAACGTTTCCTTATCCTCTTCTTCCGAGTCGGAAACAATATCTACACAATCCGAAGGAGGATTACTCTTGCAACGGCGGAACGAATGATCCACGTTGACGGTGGGAGGAGAATCGTCCGCACTATCCTCGTCGAAGGAGGACTCATCGCTATTGAGCAAGTCATCAAGTTGAAAACTCTTCTGCAAAGAATCCATTTGAAATCTTTGAAACGAACGTCGTCTCGAAAGGCTTGTTGAGGACTGTCGACAATCACAAGGTTTGCCAGTTTTTCGTTCTTGGACCTCTTCTCGGACATGAATAGCATCATGATCCTGAAAGATTATGTTAGCTGTTTCCAATGTCCTGGTTAAGGGACTGACAAGCACCTTACTAGGCCTGGTCAAACCATGGCGCGTCAGTATCTCATCCAGCGTGAGTCGAGTCTGTTCGGCATCCAGACGTCCCTGTTGGGTGAGTTGGGCATCACGAAAGGATTCATCGGATAAGACTGCAACTCGTGCTTCTTCCATTCGCTCTTTTACTTGATCGGGACTCAATCCTTGTGCCTCAGCTTGTTGTTTAGCTCTTTTGGTAGCAGCCTTTTCGACTACATTATGCGAAGCTTCGCCATGCCGAATCAAATAAACCAAACACGAAGTTTCACGGTTTGCAGAGGATGAATTGACGGACCTCCAAAGGATAGGAGGCAACGTCATGAGTGACGATCCATTTGGCAAAATACGTTGCGGAAGTAGCATACCAAGAATGGAGTATACTGGAGTATTTAAAGGACGATCACTATCATTTTCTGACAAGGATTCGTTTTTCGCCTTGAAAGCAAATTGTGACGTTGCGAACAAATCCTTGGATAGAAAATGGTCGTCGCTTGTGACGGCCTTGATATTCATCGGGGATGATTTGGATGGATAATACAACATTTCTCAGCTGACAACACACGAAACAATAATAGTCAGTGTCAAATCAAGAAAGGAAATCGTTCCAGGAACGCGTCGCTCAGGTCGGTTTGGGTGAGCGAAGGTCCAAGGATGGCAAAGAGTTGACTATTCCTGAGAACGATGAGAGTCAATAGGCTTCGCTTTTGAAGGACATCAACGAAGATCCTCACCGTCAGCGTTGACACAATATTGTATATTGTATTGCAAAGTGCGATGGTTTGCGACAGGTTTCGGTTACTCGACTGTACCCGAAACCTTTAGTAAGTGTGTGTCTCGGAAGTCAAAACAGGTGAGCGGAATTGGAACGCCACAAAATTCTCATCTCTCTTTCATTAATCACACACACATAGATAGACCAACTTCCAGTCAAGCCAAATACAAAATGACTGCGCGTCATTTCTCCGAGTGTCAAGGGCTCTTTACTCCATTCATGTGCTTCATGTCGCATGCTGATTTCATGCAAAAATTTCAGCCAATGGACGTCATCTAAAATGTCCAGGACCAAAATTGTGGACACAAAGATGACAGGTGCGTTCGCAACTTGGTGAGATGATGAGGTGGTTTCGTGGTTTCACCTCGTCAGTAGTGAACGGTTAAAGCACTTCCAACTACCGTTATTTGTCTATTTTCGGACAAAACCTCTTGAAGGCTTCGCAATCTCAAAAGACCGCTTCCTGTTTCGCCCTTATCAAATAGTAACGTACTCTACTTTCATCATGATTCGAGCTGTTCTGTTGGATCTGTCTGGGACTGTACATGTTGGCGATCACTTATTGCCTGGTGCCTCGGAAGCAATCCAAAGATTGAGAGACAGTGGTTGCCGCGTCCGATTCTTGACCAACACATCGACTAAATCGTCGGGGGCGTTGTTACACCAGCTCGAGTCCTTGGGCGTTGCTATTCTTCCCGAGGAATTAGTGACCAGCGTCTTGGCAACTCGAAACTATTTGATTAAACATAAACTTCGGCCGTATTGTCTTTTGGAGGATACCTTGGACTTTGAACCCCATGTTCCGCTGGAGCCACCCCACAATTGTGTGGTGATTGGCTTGGCGCCTACCAAATTTAATTATGAGCACATGAACGCAGCTTTTCGGGTTCTGCAACAAAAAGAACAAAACAGTGATCGTAGTCCACTTATTGCCATTCACAAAGCACCCTATATTCGTGATAAAGATGGTGGCTTGAGCATGGGTCCAGGAGGCTTTTGCGCTGCTCTTGAAACTGCTGCCAATTGTACTGCAACCGTAATGGGTAAGCCTTCCAAGGCCTTCTTTGAAAGCGCGCTGTGGGACGACATTAGTGTAGACGCAACATGTATTGTCGGCGACGATGTGTTGCAAGATATAGGCGGTGCCAAGTCGGCAGGTATTGAAACGTGCTTGTTGGTACAGACAGGAAAATATCAGACGGGTGACGAAAACAAGGTTCCCGAAGGGACAGTCACACAATTGTGTCCTTCCTTGGTTGAAGCCGTTGATTATATTTTGCATTCAAATCAACGGCATCGAAGATTGGGCGGAAGTAATAATGAAGGCTAGGGTGATTCGCATCTCTGAGGGCGAATCGATACCATAGAATTTTCCTTTGTGGTGTTTTGCATGATTATCCGCAGCAGTGAACGCAAAACAAGGAAACCTCCCAGTCAATCACTCCACTACTGGTTCTACCCCAGATAAGTGTCCAATTCGGATGCACCGTCCCTTCTTTGCTGAGTTATGTGTTATGGCATAGGAGTTGCTTGTTCACTGCCTCAGGGTATTGTTAGACTTCGCACTGTTCGATCTTGATTGTCGCAACCGTCAACGAACATGCCTCAACAATGTCCGATCACCTTTGCAATAAAAACTTGAAACAATCCTGCAGGATATAAGATTAAAGTTCCTAAATCCACTACTGGTACTTTCTCCCGTCCTGAATCCCGTATTCTACTTTCTCTAGCTTCCATGCAATCATAGCCTTCACTGTCAGATTCATGGACGAATAATCATTGATCCACTCCTAGACTTTCTATCATAGTTCCTCCTTTATTTCTTTCATTTGAATTTCTCCTTTTCTTGACTGATGGAAAGTTTGGGAGAGCAAAAGTGACCTTGTTGTCACCCTTCGTTGCCGTGAACATGTGAGTACATGTATCTACAAATAGTGAGCAAGGGCGTGCGGTCACCTTCTGGCTCGCATTTATCCATTTTATGGCGGGATTCCTCATCTGCGATTTTTTTAACTTGTCACCACATGAGCCAGCCTACGCCACTCGCCAAATGGTACTTATAACACATAGGTTCGGCGATGGAGGGAACCTTCAGACGTTCCCACCAAAATCCGACGTGCATCCAACACAACGAGCATTGACAACTCCCTTTCCACGTTCGGTTGGGAGTCTCATCAAGGTCGCTCAAGGCATTTCCTTGTGGTTCTATCCTTTTTTTTTCTCTCTGTCCTATTGTTTTCAGAGACGGTTCCAACAACTATCGCAGTAGAACAGAATGCGTTTTCTTCGGCGTTTTTTCAGTCGCAGACGACGAACTACCGGTAGTAGTGACACGGAGGATCATTTCATCGTCGAAGATTTCAACGAGAACCACAAAAGCAAAAACAAGAAGAAGCACACGTCACGACAGCACTGGTCGGAACGCGAATCGCGAGTTCCGTCACCGGAGCAACGGGATGATTATGTAGATCGCAATGGTGATCGCCATGGAGTAGCTTTGGAAGCATTGGTGCCAGTGCCGGTACCTACACAGAGCCAGTCGGAAATTGGACACATTCCAGTGGATGCCCAACTGAGTCGTATTACAGAAGTTCCCACCATTCTGTCATCGAGCACGGCGGCAATGACTGGTAGTCATCATCCCGCCATGCAGCGAGTCTTACCACCACCCGCACGAGAGTCCGCCTTTCATGGCCCACCGCGATTTGACTGGATGGATATTGTAAGTTGGTATTCTGCCTCGAAAAATACACAAACTCTTGTGGCAAAAATAGAAGACAAAGAAGTCTCAATTTTCTCACATGTCTGGATTTTCCTTTGCTTTGTTGATTGTATCTTGTGCAGGAGACCAACGCGGCTATTAAAATCCAATCCATTTATCGACGCAACAAGGTTATGAATGTGTTGGAAAAGAAGGGACACAGTACGTCGGCTATCCGTAATCGAAAGCGACGACGCAAGGCATCACGAGGAAAACCGATTGCGTCGGCCGATGTTCCCTCAATTTTTTCTTGTTGTGCGGTTGGCTTGGCCTTTGGAGATGCCACCGAAGATGATGATGCCGCCTACCGAGAGTTTCAGAAAAAACAATACGAAGAACGAGTGAAGCAACAACAAATGCACGAAGATGCCATTCGCAAACAATATTTGCGGACTCAGGGCGCCGGAATTAAAGTTGTGGAGCAAATTGAAGTCGTGGAATAAAAAGTACCAGTAGTCCTTGTTATTTGGAACGGTTGAGAATGGGATTGGCGGTGACACAACTTGCCATTTTCCCATTTTCGTGGCAGTGCGGAGATGGTGGATGGATTTCTGTATTTGCCATCTGCCATGTATAGTCGCTGCAGCCATTTTTGGACACGAGTGGCGTTTATAATAAAAACTTTACACAGTTAGTGCATGAACAAAAAAGCTTTGATTTTCGTTCAACCAAATCGCCATGCCTTCTGACAAGTACCATCTAGGGTTGGGATCTAGGCATTGACGAAGCTTGACTCGCTGGAACGGTACATGTATTATGGAACGTACATTGTTGTATCCAAAGGGGACAAGGCAAGCGACTCCCAAAGTCCCAGCTCCATCCGTTTCAAGTCCCAGCTTGATCAGTTTCTGGACCTTCTTCAGATACGGACACAGAAGAATTTGTAGATGATGGAAACCAGGGACCTCCGTGAGCAGTACTTGTGTTGTGGTTTGTTGTTGTTGATGATCATGTCATTGTTGGCAACTTTTTCATGGCAGACGAATCTTGTTGAGAAAAGTTTTGAATACGAGGACTATGATTTCGTAGGATTGAACCAATACAAGTATGTGGAAGTTTAGCTGGTGTTTGAATTGGACTTTATGACTTTACAAGTTTACATTTTCATTTCGTAGCACAGGCATAACCAAAAATGAGGGCAAAGGTTCACTTTCAAACTTCTCCCTCCTGAAGATCGATCGCGAAGGTGCACATCCCACATCTTGGGTCGATTACGCTCTTTCGTAACTCATTGATGAGGCGACTCCAATTACTTCCTGTAGTAAACACAAAATCGTTCGCCTCCATTGCCACCAACAATGATGCAAGATTTAAGAGTCCTGGCTTGCCACTCATTTTGACAGCCAACTTTGTTGTACCTTCTCTACCACGAATTCGATTTTCTCCGAGTTCTTTGAAGGATTCTTCATAAATATGTTCCATGTGATGGGATTCAGCCCTGAACTGCATGAGGGCTGCTGGATCTTCCGATAAGACGTAAATATTTGCCGCTGTGGAATTTCTCTTCGCTAGGATATCGTACACAGCCTCGACGTACTTTTCGATTGGGACCAACTCCATTTCAAGTCCTTTATCGCCCCATCTTATATGAACAGTGATTAGGTCTTTAGGTACCTCATGTTGACCGCGAAATACTAAGTTTAGTTGCCTTTCTGCCTCATCCACTATGCGACCGGAAAGTCGATGGAATAGGAATTCAGTGGCGGCCATCCTTGTTGAGGAAAGTCCAAACTCATTGTAAATTGGTTGGCAAGAATCGTCAACGACCCCTGATGGTCGACTCAACCAGGCAAAGTTATCTTCTTCCTTGATTGGCGAAGAATCAACATCACCAGGGCAGTTGAGCTCTGTTTCTTCGAAATAGCACAATAATGGAGAATGAACTTCATTGCATTTCTCTTGGTCCATCCACACCCAGCTTCCAAGAGTGCGAATACGAAGTCCTTTAAGTATCCCGTGACACAAGGAATTTCCCCAAAGGTGCATGTCACTCCCCATTCCAAACCTATTGCGAAAAACGAACTTTCCTTGAGGTAAAGAGCAGTTTTGTTGATGTGCCATCATTCGTTTCGCCAGGTCTGACTGAGGGGATACATTGGTCCAATCTAGTCGTAGGGTTATCTTGCCTGGAACGCTTTTTGCCTGGATTACCACCGCTTCGGAGACAGGATTGGGTAATTTCCAAATGTAATGCTGTCCTACCAAGAGCATGATCCAGCAGACAATGAAAACAGCAAGCGACGCCAAAACTTGAAGCAATCGTCGGGCTGAGGAGGTAAAAATCAATTCCAATGGTTCAGTTGTCTTGCCCTTGATTGTCAAAACCAACATAATTGTGCAGAACGATGTGCAGCATTCACTGTAAACATGTATGTGGCACTCGTCGATGGGTAGAGACTTGTTACGAGGTACCTGTGGGAAACCGTAAAATGGTTTTCGCTTGTTTGTGACAGAGTAACTGGAGGTTTCGTCGTCGTCCTTGGGATAGAAATAATGTGTGTACCAGGTAGTACCGGTAGAAAAAGTCACAATCAATCACATGCTTCTCCTTCTTCACGGTAGGGCGAGTATAAATGTCGCGATTTCTGACTTAATTATCCGTGGAATAGTAAAAAAGCGGTTAACTGTAAACGCCTTTTTCCATAAAAGTACTGGACTGGATAGCCCTGGTCACATGTGGCCACCGGCCGAGCATTGCGCGCGATCCACTGCCCAAGGTTGATCAGTAGAATTGTGGCGTTCAGGTCGGAACGAATACGGAAGGGGAATTTCACAAATGGTTGATTGTGAATCAGAAAGTACGGGTAGTTGGTGGCATCCAAAGGGGACAAGGCAATCGACACCCATAGTTTGGGGTGATACAAATATTCCCAGCTCCCAATGAAATACTTTAAAGATTGAACCTCGGCTTCCATTTTGAAGCTCACCCCAGGCCGCTAAAGATGGAAAAAAGAGAGAACGCACATCATTTCGACCAAAATGTTCCAGTGAGGTTACATTGGCGAGAAAGTCCAAGAGAACTTTGAATCTGACACCCAAGCGAAGAATTTTCCGACATACCTTTGCTAAGATTATGAGACCCCAAGACAAACCAGTGCATAGCCTTGCCTTCTTGTTGATCATCATCAACTTGATAGTACGTTTTGATATGTGGTACATTTCTTCCCTTGTCCAAGGTGTGGTTGAGTGATGCAGTTGTGGAAGAGCTGGAGCTCCATTTATGCCACAAGGACTGTAAGAATGGCTTGTCTACATTTTTGCAGGTTCCCGGAACAGATCCACCACCCCGTATCCCTTCGACGGACATGACAATTTCTTGATGGGTTGGATACACGAATTGAAAACGGGGGAGGCCACTTCCAGTCACATTCCATGCCTCCCATAGAGTTTTTAAATACTTTTCGGATAAGGATCCTATTGAAGAGAATTGGCAAACAATGGATCCACTCCTACCACCACCAACTGTCCGGGATGTTGGTCCTTTGGGAACAAAGTCACGAATGGCCTTTCGAACCGCTTGATACCCCCAAGTCATTCCTGTTCCTTGTTGTGTCGTTGAATGAAATCCTGGTACGGATGGAATCAATACCCCCTTGGCTGTGGCAAAATCATATTTACTGAGTTGATCCATAAGAGAACATGGTTCCGAATCGTTACCGGTAGGGTGCCACAAACGCCGATCCACATATCGATAGGTCGAAGTGTAGGCTATCAAGGTTTCTTCAAAGGGACTAGTGCTGAATTCATTGTCCTTTTGTTTGAGAAGGAAATCCTGAATGAATGCTCCTTGACATTTCCAATGAACGTCGGCATAACGCAAGTTGGTAGTGTGTAGAACAACACGGAGTCGGCCAGAGGAATACCCAATCAAAAAGAGTTTGGTGTGATGACAACCATAGGGAATCGATACCTCTAATGGATTGGACGAGGATCGTCTTGGATGGGAAGGATCTCTACAAATAAAATCCAGTTTGGTATGATTTACCTTGGCTCGCTTCTTCCAGGCCTCCATGGCCGAAGGGTCATCGGCATGACCATAGACTACAACCACAGAAGGAATCGATATCAACTCGGGTATCTCTTGGAGTAGAAATTCAAAATCCACAATAAAATTTGATATAACAAGCCAGTCAATACTTTCTCGCAAGTACTCGTCATGCTGGTTTTGATCGAAACCCAACATTTCTCTGAGTGTCCAACATTCGGAATAGGACCAATGATTTCGGTTGCTATTTTGGTCCCAATGACCTTGACGAGTTGTCATGTCACCATGCGTTGCCATCACCTTGATGGGACAGTTTATTGACCGTGACCGTAGGGATCTACCACCGAGAGTACCAGTCCTGTCTAGTCGAGATTTCTTGCAATGGGGCGTAGCAGAAGTGTCATCGTCACCATCGTGGGTGTCATCATCATCATCAACGTTGATGGGGTCATGACAAGTACCGGTAGTATCCTGTGACTTTGTTCGCTTTTTTTCATCCATGGTAGCTGTAGAATGTAACCACAAAGTGTATCCCTGAGGACGAGCGGGAATCTAGATTGCCAAAAATAAAAGAAATCCAACAGTTATTATCGCAGTCTTGTCACCATGAATCAATGGTCCCGATGGTCATCAGAGTTTCGTAATTATATTGTAATACATGACAAGACCATTGTTGTGGAAGATCCAAGGGATGGGAAGGGGATATACGGTATTTGCTATTTGCTGATGTCAACTCAAAGAGTACTAGGTATCGAGGTACTTATACAAGGTATTTAAAGCGATACCGGTCATGGACCTACCTGACTCAGGTAGCTCACAAAGCTCCAACGGTACCATGTACTGCTGCAAAACTGCAAAACGCAAAGCCATTCACATGAAGACTCTGCATCGAGGTCAATTGACGCCAACCGACTTTGGCACTTGTACCATTTTGCCATTTTGGCTCAAGTCTTGACGGCAGTAGCTAGTTTTGTGACCCTTTGCCGACTCACTCGAGACTCGATATCCCCATCGTTGTCAGGCCATAATCGTCGCTTTGGGAATCCTCATGGGGAGTCTTGTCTTTGGTGGTCATGCCTTGACGACCGTACCTGGTCGTAGAAGTACCGAGACTATGGTAAAAAGCGTCTCTACGGGCAGCCTGAGATGTGCCCTATATGATTGCAGTGATCCGCCGCGAGTGTGTTGGAATTAATTGTTCAACCGTGAAATGATACAATGGGATAGCTCGCATCTATCACTCGCTTTCAATCGATTGTATCCATCGGATATAACTGGCTATATCTCTGCATTTCCCGGTGAAGACTCCTCAGCAATTTGTGGTCGTAGTCTCACGACCATTCATTGACACATGTGCACGGAGTTGCCAACATGTACCATGCGACGAATTCCTCTTTGACACTTAACGTCAACTTTCATGTCCTTTGTGATGAAATCGGAGCGCAGCCCCAAAATGGAAGGAACAACAGCAACCCTTGACCGTTGTTGCCCTTTGGTACCCATACTACCGACTACCAGTATCGACCTTTGCTTTGGCCCGTGACTACTCGTACCGGTAACTCTATCACAAGTGAATATCGATGCCCCTGCCGGTGGTACATTGCAGGACGAGCCCATCGCATGTACCGTAGCTGGTATTATGTATTTTTGTTTGTTGTTGGAATGAGGCGGTCCATGGAGTGCGTCCGTAATGTTTTCCTACTTGAATTTGATGAGACACAAAAGTTGTGGACACCGGCGCAGAGTACTCGTCATTTCATTGACTGTGAATGAACAAAGGACGGGCCTCGATTTGCACCCATCTACTACAACTAATCCTTTGCTATACTATTTTCCATGCATTTATTCTTTTTAGTTGCAGTGCGTTCTTGTATTGTATTAGTCTATGATTATTATTACAGCAAGGCTGCCATGGCAGCAACTGTCGCCAAAGAAACGGCAACACCCATCGAAGTAGCTCCAGATCCAGTTTGGGCTTCCGCTTGAGCAACTTCAAAGTTCAAGTCAAACTCTGATGCACCAGCCGAGTCGGCCGCTTGCAAGTCGCGGTCTGCTCGAAGTTGACGAC
>SWEM01000594.1:0-18269 GCA_019593585.1 Nitzschia palea | reverse complement strand
GTAAACGGTGAGCTAGACAAATTAATGACTACGTTGTTCATGGGTTGTCATAAGTGAGGTGTTCGCACATGGCTGGCGTGCGTCGCCTGCGCTGCCAACGGTCATGGCTGGCGGGCAGATCAACACACCCTCACCAGGAGACACGTGGTCCTGATTTGTCGGTGTGGCTGTATGGGATGCAGACGCCTGGGTGGTCGGACGGAATTTTGGTGGCAAGTCGGTGTCCTGCAAAACCTGGAAATAGTTTTGCGTGGTCGATTTGGGGTCGTGTAGGTAGGCGGACCTGATGTTGCGATGATGTGACGCTGGGTGATGCTTTGTAAAATAATCGGCTCTGTTGAGTTGGCCTTGACGCCAGATGACTCGGAATTGCCTCTGTTTGACACGGTCGCGGATCCAGTAGAACCGCATATCGATTGCTTTCGATCTGCGTTGTTTTACTGTGTCGTTGGCAATTCCTGATGCGGTGGTATTGTCTGTGATGATTGGGGTGGATGGTTGGGGGTGCCCGAGTTCCTCAAGGCATGTACGAATTGGACAGGCTTCTTTTGCATTATGGAAGACAGCTGCCAGTTCACCTTCAGCGGCGGAGGATACGATTTCTTTTAGAATTTGGCAAGGTACATGGATAGGTCCGTTTGGGTTGGAGACAAGGTGTTCGGTATTTTCTTCACCCAAAAAGTGAAAACCGGCCCAGCGGGATCGGGCGTGTGTTTCCGACAGGTACGAACAATCAGACTCAACAGTGAGTAACATGTCACTGGCCCGGTACCTTATGACTGCATCAGGGTGGGAGGCAGCATAATTCAGAAATTGGGTGAGAGCTTGGTATGTTTGTTGTGTGGGGTTGGCTTGTTGGGCTGCAAGGGATCCCAATGCAGGGAGCATAGTCATGTCAACGGCACGGGCATAAAATAGGAAGACACCAACGATTTCCTGGACAAGTTTTTTGTGTGTTGGTGGTAAGGGAGTGGAGGTATCGTCGTCAGGGGCGTAATGGATTTTGGCACCATAGTCAGGTCGGGTCCATTTGTATGGGGAGTCTTCTGCTCGGGGTGGTTTGGGATGGGTGAAACGTTTTAGTGCACGTTCGACATATCCGGGGATGGATAGGTTGCATGTTTTGTTGGTGTAGTCCCATTCCAGCGACAATCCACAGTATTTGGTGCCAGAGTGATCAAGTTTGTACTCGTAGTGGTTGCCCAGAGTGGTGAGTAAGTGGTGTACATCCTCAATGTTCGTGTACCTGACGCCAAAATCATCAACCACCAGGGAGAAGATGATGGATCTTGTTGTGTGGCACCACAGTCCTGGAGTGTGTGGCATGGGAGCATAACCAGCAGGCAACAATAGTGCTTGGAGGTATTCATTGGCAAGTTTTCCAGCTTGGGGAAGGCCGTACATGCCTTTGTTGATTTCAACTACGACATGATCTTGATGCATGAATGGTTCCAGGTTTAGTTCTTGCATGAGGTTGTCAGGGATCATGCGCCGGTGGATCCGCATGTACTCGGGATCAGGCATGGGGGTGCCGAGATAAAAATCTTTAAGATCAAGTGTGAGGAACCGTGCATTGGGGGTAGAGAGGACACTGTTGATGAGGCATTTCACAGTTGTCAAGTCAGCGGTTTTGGTGGCGGCATCCATGGGATAATCGATGAGGTTGCCCCCAACTGTCCATCGCACTCGGTAGGGATCGTCTTTTTCGGGACGGAAGGCACATACGACACGGAGGTACGTTGCACGCTTTGTTTTGGGTTTGGTGTTGGTGGGAATGAATTTTATTGTTTTGGTCTCAAGGAGCCGTTTGATTTCTTTTTCATTGGCGGCACGCCACAAGTGGCCATCACTACTGGTACTTAACGCGGGGTATTCAGCAATTGCACCTGTATCTGGATTGAATGCATTCCCGTGGAGGGCCTGATGGGAAACATCATGTTGGCTTGGTCGTGGATCGACATGTCGTGGTTGCCTTTGCGTGGTGGGTTGTGTGCGTTGTCGTGCTTGGCGCCGTTTAGTGTTTTTGGCAGTGCGCCCAGTGAGCTCAGTGTAGGTGCCTGTATTGGTAGGGGCATCTTGGCTGGTGGGGGACTTGGGCTCAAGGTCGGATGTGGGTGCACAGATGTCAGTGGTAGTGGGCACCGCCACGTCAGTGCTGATTTTGTAGGCAGCGTCAGCGGCGACGATTTGTGCATTGGTGCCCTCAAATACTGGTCGTGGGCCGGGATGGCGTGGTGGGGCAAATGGGTCGTCCGGGGAAATTGCAGCGTACTCTTCGGCAGTGAACACTAGTGCAAGATGACCATTGTCGCCACCTCCTCTGGTGGATGGGACAGATAGGGCATTTTTCACAAGTTCCTTGACAAGGAGTTGGATTGCCTGCGGGGTTGGTTTTCCATGGATGGGTGTTAGTGGCGGGAAGGAAGGCATCTGGTCGTGGGTGTTTCGTCTCCGCGGCGTTGTTGTGAGGATAGCACTGGCTTTGGAGGGTCACCGGAGGGGTCCTGATGGTGAAGAGAAGAGGTTTGTCTAGCTCTGCTGATAGCACTGTTTGGTAAACGGTGAGCTAGACAAATTAATGACTACGTTGTTCATGGGTTGTCATAAGTGAGGTGTTCGCACATGGCTGGCGTGCGTCGCCTGCGCTGCCAACGGTCATGGCTGGCGGGCAGATCAACACATGGTACCAGGTATGATCATGAGGTCAAGTACCTGGTACCTGGTACGAGGTACTGTACCAAGCATGCTACCAGTGGCTTTTCATAGTCGCGATAGAATACATTTACAAATATCAACAAGGATAGTTCTAAGAGACAATAACACTCACTGGATCAGCTCCCCTCCTGTGCAACTTAATAATAATCGATGCATGCACAAACCGACACGCCTGGTCTATTGGCCCCATAGGCAAATCGACTTTGTTGGTATTGCTCCCGTAACTGCTGGAGCTTCCACTGAAGACAAAGGGCACCCATGATGATGTAGATCCAACCCACCATGAACATGAGAAAGCTCGTCAACCATATATACCATTCGGCAAAATCTTCACTGGATGGCATGCGTGGACCATAATATCCATAGTAGTCTCCACTTCGATTGCCACTACTACTTCCATTATAATAATTGCCATGTCGACCAAATCGATTGTCATAACCGACATCGTAGAGATTTTGACCAAGGCCACCCAAAAAGGAATAGAATATACCTCGGCATATCCAATTCGATACGACAAATGAATCGCGAATGGCTGGAATTCGTTCCAACTCGATCAAGACGACGAGAATGAAAAATCCAATGGCATAGATCCGCAGGACCACGTCCGAGTGAAGATTCCCTGGATACGTCAATGCCAACAATTGAGAAAATACATTGTTGACACCCGTCAATCCGGCAATGATATTAAACATGATGAACATTTTGTGTGCTTGAGTTCTATGGCCCATGGTTTGTAACTTGTACATGGTATGTTGCATTGAGTCTTGTTGGTGGTTGTGATGGTAGTCGTTCGGATGTTGATGATGAGCAGCATAGGGCACAGCAGTCATAGCAGTTTGTGTACCTGTAGTAGCAGGTACTGTGGCAAGCACATAGTTGGTCTGGCTGGTGGGACATTCATTGGCAAGAGACTGATCGGGAACTGGAATGGCTACCGCAATGGGGATCCCTTTTTTTTCACTTTTAAACCATTTTAGCATTGTGTGTTGTTGTTGTTGCAGCACTGGCCAACCCACGGAATAGAAACAATTACACACTAAATTTTGTTCTATACTACCAGTCAATCTCACTGATGAACAGCAATAATGCTTGTCCCCGTGGGTGGCAATGGGCGAGTCGATGGCACAGTCCGAAAAGTTCTGTCCTTGTTGGTTTCAGCGAGTGAAAGCGAGTGACATGCTTTGTCGCCTGGCGCGTCCCGGCACGTGTCTGGAACTGCGACAGAAGTTAACTGTAAATAAATTACCGCGTACTTTGTACGGAGGGTCAAGTTTGGTCCAACCAGTCGGTGTGGGGTTGAAAGAGATGCTTTGGGATTTTGAGGTCACGGTGGCCCACAAAAACTTGAAATTTGCAACAACGAAACCATGATTTTGGCCGATACCAGTATTCACACTGAAAAGGTGACGACCGATTCCAAAAAGAGAACATGGCGGAAGAAGTTAGCAGACGACCTGCGAATGATGCCGTCGCACAGGCTTTCGCAGAGGTTGAGCGCTGCACAGAGAACATCAGAGAGGTTGAGCAGGAGATGCGTGATCTTGTAGATAGATCAGACTTTACTGGAAATGAACATCAGTACAATGCATTGAAGGAGCGTCTGTACAACGCAAGAGTTGAACTGGACAAGGCAAATGATGAACTGGACAAGGCGACAACCAATTATTTGACTTTGATTCAATCCGGTATCGCGCCATCGAAAATTCCACGAATTCAAGCAATTCTACCACATTTACGTGAATATTTCCAGGTTGCACAAGTGTTGAGCCTAGAGAACAGTGGAACGATAGTGAGTACTCTACCACAAACTATTTTTTCTACGAAATTTCGCAATGGCTTGTTCATCAGACAAGAGTACGTGGACGTCTTCAATATTATCAACACAAAATTGGCTTTGGATAAATCAATTGATAGAGTACTTGTGTTGGGAAGTCCTGGGATAGGAAAATCAGTCTTTGGAATACTTTTGTTCCTGTTGGCTATCAAACAGAAAAAAGACGTTGCTTACCATCCCTTAGATCTCGACTTCACCTATTACTTCACTTGGAATGGAACTGAGTATGATGTCTCAGATTTTCCATGCCTCGGGAGGAAATATGAAGGTTATTTCGATGGGAACGAATGCGGCGGCGCATTGGATTGGAATTGGTTCTCTTGTGTCTTTTTATTTCCAAGTCCACGAAGTACCAATTACAACGAGTTTATTAAAGAGGATTGCTTGACGGTGTATATGAATCTCCAACAAGAATGCAAGAAGTTTGCTGAAAGTATTCACTTTGAAGATCATGATGAGTGGCTACGGAGATTCAATCTTGTCGGAGGTGAACCAAGGTCTCTATTTTCATCAACCGAAACATTTGCTTCTTTCGTTGCTCGTGTGGAATACGGTATTCCTCAGAATTTCAACGAATTGGAGGATGAGGTTATACGTTTAGGAACCAAGTATTTGCTATCCAACGTTCTCATCATTGGTCGTGGAAGTTCTCGTTAATGCACGCTACGGCATTAAATCGGTAGCTGAGATTTGCCCGTTTTCACGGACGTTTGAAGCAAATCTGCCGTCGTGGAGAGATAAAGAAATTGAGAAATTCCAGCTTCAAGACCTGGCAACTGCCACCTTCTATATCAAGTCCCTTGAGGAACCCAATCTTGGTCAAGTTCAGTCCCTTGGTCCTTTCAAGGCAAACTCCAGAATTATTCACGCAGCATCAGATATAAAAAATGAACTGATGCTCAACATTCCCCTTTCAAAGACCTTTCCAGCGATTGATGGTGTGGTTGTTGTTCCAACTGCTCGTTTGGTCATTTATGCACAATCAATTGTCTCTGTTCCGCATCCCATCAAGTTTGGTCTTTTGAAAAATGTGCACAACCATTTGAGGCAAGAACGGAATGAGTTTCAAGGCTATAGACACATTCTTCTTTTCCTCGTCTCCAACGACACTACTTTTGATAGCTTTTGTTTTCAACCTTACAAGGACACAGCAGGAAAGCTAGATGGTACATCAAGAATTGACATGGAAGTGCAACAATATGTTGGAAACGTGGATTAGGCGGATTCTTTGGCTTCATAGGTATATTAGTAGATATTAATTGTACATCAAACATGATATATACACTTAACTCTCCTTGTGCAGTTGGGGTTGTGTGTTCGTCTCGAGCCATTTTTACTACCTCTATTTTTCATCCAACAGCCGCTCACGGTTGAGCATCATGCTTCTAGATGTCGATGGATGCATTGAAACTCTGAAAGCGGGAGAATGTGTTTCAGAGAGGGAGCTTCGACAATTGTGTCAGTATGTTAGTGAACTTCTCATGGAAGAGTCCAACGTACAGCCCGTACTGAGTCCAGTTACCATTGTAGGAGACTTGCATGGTCAATTCTTTGATTTGCTCAATCTGTTAAAGGTGGGAGGTTGGCCTCCGGACAAAGCCTATGTCTTTTTGGGGGACTTTGTGGATCGAGGACACAACAGTGTCGAGACGCTCAGTTTATTGCTCTGTCTCAAATTGAAATATCCGGGACATGTGACTCTGTTGCGGGGGAATCATGAGGTGAGAGAGAATTTATATATTTTTTATTTTCACTACCAATACCACTACTTGACTGTCCAAGTGAACACACTATACACACACACGGTGATGGAGTAGTTATTTATATGGTCGCCTCTCTTACATTCATTGTCTCTTTCGTTTTGCTATTCAGTCTCGACAAATTACTCAGGTCTATGGTTTTTACGATGAATGTTTGCGAAAATATGGTAATGCTAGTGTCTGGAGGCATTGTGTACAATGCTTTGATTGTTTTGGTCTAGCGGCACTGATTGATGAACAGGTTCTTTGTGTCCATGGTGGATTATCTCCCGATGTACGAACATTAGATCAAGTGCGAGCGATTGATCGGAATCAAGAAATTCCTCATGAGGGAGCCTTTTGTGATTTGGTATGGAGTGATCCCGAAGATATATCGACGAGTTGGCAATTGAGTCCCCGCGGTGCTGGATATTTGTTTGGGAAACGCGTCACGGATGAATTTCATCAAGTCAATAATTTGCAATTCCTCGCCCGTGCCCATCAACTGGTCATGGAGGGCCGCAAATATCATTTTGATCAACGATTAGTCACGGTATGGAGTGCACCCAATTACTGTTATCGGTGTGGCAATGTTGCGGCAATATTGGAAATTGGTGGTGATCCCAATCAAAATGAAGGCTTTCCCGGCTCGATTCCACAAAAGTTTCAGTTCTTTCAAGAAACGCCCGAAAGTATGCATGGTCCACGAGGAGAGGGGAGATCACAACTGGTTCCCTATTTTTTGTAGTAAAACATATACTTATTATTATTTGTGTGTTTTTTTTGTCTCGTATTCACAGTCAATTATTTCGGCCTATACCGGTACTTCTTTCTCTAGTGATGAGCCAACTTGCCCGATTGTCCCGACATGGCCTTGGTCTTGCCATCGGGGATCATGTAGAGAACCAATGGCTTGTCCGGGCCCACATAGGGACGATCGACACGGTAGTACCCACGACGTTCCAACTGAATCACTTCGTGTTCTTTCAGAGTTTTGAGACCAGCATCACCCGTCACTTCGGTAGTGGCCATGGTGGTAGGATTCACATGGTCTTCAAACTTGTCATCCTCTTCCAACTTTTCCTTGGTGACCAAATGATCAAACTCGGTCAAAATTACCTTGGTATTCGACGGGCTGCTTGCCAACCACGAGAGCTTGCGCTTGGCGGCCTTGAAATCACCTTCGGGCAAGAATTCTCCTTCCAAACCAACAATTTTGCCGTCGGCTTGTTCCACTTTGGTAATTTTGACAACGCCTGAACAACAACAAAAACAGAGAGTGAACCAAGGATGAGACAATGTTCTTTACGCAAACCAAGGAAATTTGGGCGATTCTGTGACATTGGTACGTACCCCAACGCAACAAGACAAGTTCCTCTCCGACAACCATGCCATCCACATCGGCAGCTTCCAAAATGACTTGACTTGCAATACGAATGGCTCGATTTCCAAGAGTTGGATCCTTGGGATGAAAAGTGGTTGTCAAATACGAGTCGGAATGGGTATGATTGGTAATCTCAAGAGTCACATTATCCGTGGCATCAATGGCCATGAACCGTTTGGCGCTCTTGTCAATTTCCTTTTTGTTTTCACTCCAAAACTTGTTCCATTCCATATTGACAACTCGACGAGAGGCTCCTTGCGAGTAGATGAATGCTCGAAGGGCCGAAACGTTGACACCACGACGGACCACACCCCGGACCGTGGGGAAACGAGCGTCACCCCATCCTTCCACCAATCCTTGTTCGACAAACCAAGCAAGTTTACGTTTGGAAAGAACCGTGTACACAAAGTTAACTCGTGAAAAGGCGTGAATACGGGTTTTGCGTAATCCCAGTGCTTGTTGAATCCACTGATATTGTTGATCACGATCATTGTATTCCGTGGTTCTGAGGGCATGGGTGACCCCTTCCAAGCTATCAACAATCGGACAGGCCATGTCATAGGTTGGGTAGGCTTTGAAGGTGGTACCGGAACGATGATGTGGTGTCAAATTTTGTCGAAACAAGACAGGGTCACGAAGAGTTCCATTATCACTAGACATGTCAATCTTGGCTCGCAGACACCAAGAAGCTCCCTCGGAGCTGCCACTGCAAAGAAGTTTGAAATACTCCTTGGCCGTTTCCGGCGTTTGGTTGCGGTGCTTGGATTCGATTCGATCGGCTCGCTCTAGTTTCATTTGCTCCTGGGGAGTATCATCCATGTAGGCAAGTCCCTTGTCAATCATTTGTAGAGCATATCCCTCAATGGTGGCAAAGTAGTCGGACGTATAGGTCACCACGTCTGGCTGAACACCCAACAGTCGCAAATCTTCCACGATACTTTGTTGATATTCTTCCTTTTCCTTGGACGGATTGGTATCATCGAATCGCACAATGAGGCGTCCCTTGTATCGTTTGGCGTAATAATCGTTCAGTAAGACGGCCTTGGCATGGCCCACGTGCAAATAACCCGATGGTTCGGGTGGGAACCGAGTCACGACGTGTCCCGGAATGGCCCCTTCCAACAAGCTCATTCCCATGACCAAGGGATCCAATTCTGCTGTGGCATCCACCACTACTTCATCGACACCATTGACACCAATAGCAAATTGGGTAGCACGTTGAATGGCAGGAAGTTGTGCCATCATGGATACCCAACGGTAGGCAGCCATATACTTGTTTTGGAAAAAGTATTCCTTGAGAGGTTCCAAATCTCCAGCTTGGCTAGGAAATCCCAATGCGGCAAAGACAGCGACATCGGCCAAACTGACAGATGCAGCCTCTACCAAATACGTCTTGGTAAAGCCCAGCGTTTGTTCCAACGTCATGGCAATTCCCTTGCGACGTTGTTCCATGGGAATTTTCGAAAGTGCACTGGAGTAGTCTAACCATTGATCATTGATGGCTTGTTGAGAGAGGGACATGCTGTTGGACGAGGATGATCGTTTGACAATGTAGCGAGCCATGGCAAAATCGCCGCGAACAATGCCACCAGCATCTTCAACGCCAAACAAGCATTGGGGGACTCGATGATCACTGGTAATATCAAGCTCCACATCGGAATTGGTCAAAATGGCCATGGTCAAGGCAACTACCGGACGTTCAGAAAGGGCAAGATTCGGATTAATCACCATTTGAAGGGGCTGAACTTGAAAGGTAAAGCCCGACGATGGCTTGCTAGGCGCAGTTGTACTAGCCCCTGCAGGCTTGGTGGCCGCATGCTTGGTCTCCTTCTTGGCAGGCTTATTGGCAGATTCATCGGCAGCGGCAGGAGCAGCAGCAGCAGGTGCCTAGCAGTTGTACAAGTTCAAGAATATGGGCAGAGAGGATAAATGTTTGAGTATAAGAAAAAAAGGTTTGGTTGTAGATGGTATTGGAAAATTCTTCACACCGAAACCATGGCAAGGAATCAATCCTGGGCAAGAACAGGAAAAGAAAAAAACCACTCACCTTGGCTGCTTCTCCCTTGTTGGTTGTTCCAGCCACCGTCCTTTTTTTTCTTTTCCAATTTTTTCTTTTCTGCTTTGCTCAAGGGGGCTTGATAGGGTTTGCCATCGACACCCATTCCACCATTATTGTCGGCATATTCCTTTTTCAACTCGTTCAATCGAGCGACAAGAGCGCCGACATCACCACCACTACTTTTCAGGTCCCGAATCTGATTACCAACATTGTCAATTTCGGCTTGGAGAGTATCCAGGGACATGATCAAGTCGGCAGGTAGTTGGGAACTACAAATACTACTATACGTAAAATAAAGGACAGAAAAGACAGCCTTCTTCCCAAGTGAAATACCACCTGAACCTGTCTCATGCCGATGGGACGAAGGACGAAGGACAGCCATCAATTCATTCACCTTCCTGTCGGGTATCCATATTCGTAGGTCACTACCATAAGGTAAAGAATAGGGTCTCTGACCGATCGTTGTCACCTGGCAGGAACGTTGTCGCTTTTCCTGGCTTGCCTGGCGCGACAGCCGAAAAACTTTTTTCATTTCCCATATACAGACCCCGATATTCAAGCTCTATAATTCGATCAAAATTTCCGTTGCTTGTCATCGCCATGTCGCTCCGTCACACTACCTACCAGCACGATCCGGACGACCTTCCCAAGGATTCGTTCGTTCGATCCAACTGAAGATGCAGACCAAAAAGTGAGAGGCACGAACGACAACGAGGGCAAAAAACGTAGAGTGTAAAACAGAAGTCCTCCCCAAGGGTGTGCCCGAAACCCGGCCAACACAATCTACCCACACCCACACCCACACCAAACCCTGCATCATTTATCATTTCGTACATAGTTGTGTTATCGCTTTCTTTCTTGTTGACAGTGAAACGAGTCGGCAACCATGGGACAAACGAGATACAAACGAAATACGTGGAAAAGTAATCAACTTAGGGATAGCATGAATACTCCCCGCTATGGCAATAATGCCTGTCATCTCTGTGAACGAGGAAGGATACCCGATGATTTGACTGTGAAAGTTACCAAATACAAGACTTGTGGAGATGTGCATTTGGAGTTGTCCCTGCTGGGACCGGATCAATCCAGTTGCGCAACAGGACAACAATCCTATCGTGAACTTTGTTGTCCCGCCACCAAGTCATTTCAATTTCCTCAAATGCCCAAGCCCAACAAACCATTCTTGTCTGTTGCGGCCGGTCTATTCTTGTTTTGGCTCTATACAAGAAGAATTCGACGAAGAGTCCATGCCGCCTCCACGCCCCCGACAATGATAGCGCGGATGATCCCAAAGCCTCCAAATACCAACGAATGAAGGATGATCAATCCCATGGAAGTGGGAGTCGCAAAAAGGGGGGTAAAAGTCCCAGCCGATCGAGATCCAAGTCACGGGAGAGAGGTAATATGCAACGTTCTCGCTCCAAAGATAGTTCTTCCAAAGACAAGGCTGCTGCTACCAAGAAACGAGAACAGCCCATAGTGGTCAAGGCATTTAAAAGCAAAAAGGAAACCACCAAAAATGTATCCAATGTCCTCCAACAACAACAACGTCGCATTCAGCAACAATTCAACAAAAGCCATCGTGGCACGAAACAACAAGCAGCGGATGATGAGTATTTTCGTTTCGAGGACGATACCATGTACAACGATAGTACCATGGGACACGATACCGTTTCTGATGAATCGATGGTCGCTGTCATTACTCAAGTGGTCTAAAAATAAAGCGTCAGCACCAACAGCAGCAGCGAAAAAAAAACTATGCACTGACCTATTCTTCTTGCAGCATGCTCCAATAGCCCAAGTGTGAAGGAACACCTCCATTCACACAATCTATTGCTCGATCATCAACATCATTCATCATCATCATCATCATCCTTTTTAAAAATCTACGATATATTCAATGACTACGTGTGTGTAAAAGAGATTTACAGTTCGTGCTATGCTAGCTTCCATGCCTAATCGTCCACGATCATCGAAATCACACTCTAGAATAATAATAAATCTTTACTATAGTTCAGGTTCTATTTCGAAACTACATGTACTGATGTCTTTCTACAGTCACCTACACCTACCATAATCTAGATGATGTTTCCAGTTCCAATGGCATTAACCCCGTACTTGTAAAACCAACCTTACAGTTAGTATGCAGGCGTGCAGGTGGATTTCGAATAACAACGCTAACCCTGTTTTGGTGTCTACATGAACGACCATTCACTTCTACAACCAACTACCCGCAACACTCGCAGGAATTTACATCATTTTACCAACAACAACATTTATTGCTTTGAGTGACTGCGCCCCCTTGCCCATACATGGGCGTAAGTAATACATTAGTACGAATAAAATCCAATAAAAGCTCGGAGGGCAAGACTTCGTGATGAAAGGTTGGTTTGTTTCTACTAGTAGTTTCTGCGTTTTCTTCTCCATATGCTACCGGTACTCTATGCATCATCAAGTCATGATAGTCCACATATACCGGTACGCTATAGCCATCATCAAGTCATGACATGATTGTCCCCACACATTTGTAGAGGATCAAAAGGGTCACTGGAAAAACCAGCGATAGTCTCGGAGAATGCGTCAATCATCGATCATCCAATGGTTTTATACTTTTTACAGCAGGACTCGCCATCATAGGCAAAGAGTCAAAATACCAGTCAGGGTACCGGAACTTGCTTTAACAAGCCTCGCCGACTCGGACAGTCAACGGTCGACCATGGGAAGGGCCTCTGTCCGTTGTGGTACTGTCCTTATTTGACTCGAATATATTTTTTTGTTAATGGCATCTGCAATGCCAGGTACACAGGACCTAGTACACCGGTGTCGCACCGTCAAGTCAGCGAACACTCGGAGGCAATCACAAATCCAGCACTTCCGGGGCGTTTTCC
This sequence comes from Nitzschia palea, assembly GCA_019593585.1. Taxonomy (NCBI): domain Eukaryota; phylum Bacillariophyta; class Bacillariophyceae; order Bacillariales; family Bacillariaceae; genus Nitzschia; species Nitzschia palea. The sequence goes on along the minus strand of SWEM01000594.1, from coordinate 5,650 downwards.
TTCCCGTGTATTTTTGTAGCGACTGGGTTTCTTGGCAGTAGCTCATTCTTCTATCAGCCACCACCAAAACCAAAACCAAAACAGAAAATGATACCATCACCATCCGAGGAACCTTTGACTCCTCGCAGTCAGCCTGCTACTGCTGCTGCTGCTGCTCCTGCTGGACGCCGAACCTTGCCCAAACCGTTGACGCTGCTAGTTATTTTGGCTGGAGCAATAGGCCTTATGGTGGAAACAACAATGATCAAGAAAGTGAATATCCTCACGGACTCTTTTACTGTTTCAAGCAGCCAGTGTCACAATGATACTACCAAAGAAGAACAATCCCATGAAACAGTTCGGCAGGATCGGAATACTACGGGATACTTTCGTCCGGACAAAATATTTGGCCATTTGCATTATGCCAAGACCGCGGGGACTGACGTCAATGGCAAACTAGCCACTCGCTATGAAAGGATTTGTGGACACAAGGGGTAAGCCACACACAATATAGTAATGGAGCCATCTTCCATACTTGAATTTTTCTCTCTCATTCATTCATGCATGATCCTGTCTCACGGCACACACAATAACAACAACAACACCAACAAAAACAGATATAGCTATGACTCTTTTCAGTTCAACAAACGGCTGGAAGTAAAAGGCGGCGTCACAACAAACACCATTGGATCTAGATGCTGGAGGACCGGACCTTGTTTCGCGTTATCAAAAGGATTATAATCGAGGAAGAGTTCCATTCATTATCATGAAAGAGATTGGATTTGAGGATTGTGACTATATTTCTATAGAACGTCCATGGTACGAGTGGATTTATATTGCCAAAATATGGCCTGTGGAATTACATGTGCCATGTCGAGAGCCCTTGGAGCACCTCATGTCGCAATGTAATTTTATCCATCATCGATTTGATTGCAACGCGCCAGATTTGTCCAAGGAAGTCCGCCAGTGTTTTGTCCACGACAATCGATTTCATGCCCGCTTGACTAGAGTCAAGAATTTAACCATGAAATGCTTCAATGCGGCACCGGTGGAACCCTATTTGGAATACATGGATCAATTCCTGCAACGAAAACGATTGGAAACGCCCTATGTTCATCGGACTACCAATGATCATCGGAACCGAGACAAAGAGTGCCTATGGCAAAATCAAACCTTGGCCGATATGGTTCTGGAAATTTTGTTGCAGCACGATTATTACAAGTGGTGCCATCAATGTATTGGCAGTACCAATGATCTTTTATTACCTGATTCATTATTATAGCCAGCCAGCCAGCCAGCCAGCCAGTCCACCAAATGGTCTGAGGAATGACGCACATATACCAAGAGTTGGTTTATTCACATGGGGTAAATCTAGCTAAACGACTTGCAAATGTGCCTACTATTCAAGTTTGTAAAAATCTCGACTACCTACTGATCGTAAAACGACCAAAACTTTCACCCTCGGTATACTTTCCAAGTCCACACCCATGCAAATGTGGTTCCATAGAGTCCACCTGTACAAGTACTTTCCACAAGAGTTGCACCAAGTATAGTGCAAAATGATGCATGCTTGCTTCAAGTACTGCTGACCGTAACAGTGAATGCCCGGTATGATTGGGAGCAAGGCTTGGCCACCACGGATCAAATGCGCCAAAACGCGTCTTTTTTCCATTCATTGTTGTTGTTTATCATTTCGAATGTTGTTGTTATTCATTGGGGCAATAAGTTTCTACTGGATCGGCTGTTGTACCATTGAGACAAAAGAGCTCGACTTCGTGTTGGATCGTCTCCTTTAACGCCTGGTACGATCCATAGGTATCGTCCTGCAACCCAGCCACATCGTCGAGGATACCCGAACGGCCCAATCGGGCACACAAAAGTTTTACCGCGAATTCATAAACCTCAAAATCTTCTTGGTTAAACTGGTGAATCAAACTTGTTCCATTATTTTCCACCAGCGTCTTTTTTCGAAAGGTATCATAGTCGGAATTATCATTGTGACGCTTTCCTGTAGTGTCATTGGCTACAACATAGCCCGATGATGATGATGATGTTCCATTCGTTGACATTTCTAGGTGCCGCCTCCTCCTACTCTGATCAACCTCCACCTTGTTGCCTTTTCCTTTTTGGTTGGGCACAAAAGGAGGCAAATCGAATACCACTGGATTGGGAACGAGCTTGTCAAACGGTGATGTTTCATAGAGGAGCAAAGCGCCAGATGTTTCCATACCAATGATATAAAACCAATGAATCTGACAAAGTCTTTGTTTGGACGTTTCTACCGTGTGAATCGTTGCGTCATAGTTGGCATACGAATAAGACCCGGATAGCATCTTGGTCATGACATTGCGATACGTTGGCGTGCTAAGGTATTGGACAAAGGTTTCCCATCGGTGGTCGTCGACTGGTTCCGGTCGATGTGGTTTGGTGTAAAAAAAGGCACTCAGTAACCGCCGGTTGGGGTCCCGCAAAGAGGTTATAATCGGTAATTGACCATTGTCATCATAGTTGGGACGGTGATCCACATGTCCCTTGACTCGTGGGCACATTAATCCATATCTGGGGCAAGATCCAGGAGGACTACCAGGAAATTTGCACGCTGGAAAGCCATCGGGAAGACATCCTGCCAGAGCACGGGCCATGATGGACAAGGCAGAAGAGCCGGCCTTGGGTACCCGCACCGAGTTGAGAATGTGTGTATTTACAGTTGGATGCCTCCCATAGGCCTTTGATAATTCCAAGAGATTGATTGCGGTCTTGTGTCGAATGTAAGTGGACCTATTTTGGAACCTCCGCACTGCCAAGGCAAACGCTGCCGTGGCCGAATCATTAAAGTATCCATTTGTCACGGCATCCACCATCTTCGATTGATCCTCTTGACTTGAATCTTTCCTTTCCCAGTCATACATGGTCATTTCAATCGGAAAAAGATTCTTGGATTGAAACTCATTTAGCTTGGAATCTCCATGTTTTTTCGAAAGGCAGTGCGCCACGGAAGCTTTGGTATGAAGAAGGTTGGCGTATTTTCCACAATTCCGCACAACTTGTGACCCCGACAGTAACCTTAGACAGAGAGGAGTCGAAACATTGCTGTTGTTGATACTACTATCGGTACCATTTGTCGTATTGTCGTCTGGTAGAAGAGTGGTATATTCGAGAAGAAAGGAACCATCACGGAGTTTGGCCGAGGATGACAAGTTGTATTGTCGATATAAATGACAATTGAGCGCCCGTTGATCATCAAAGTTGGAATTTTGGTTCGCTTCCTTTACCAGCTTGGTAGCAAGTTGCCGAATCGCTGGACCATTGCGAAAGTAAATGAAACCAAAGACTGCTGTTCCACCGTCTTTGCCAATAGTCTCAAGCTGATGCAGTTCTTTGGATCGACGGAGTAAGGAACATTCTCTAGGAAATGTTGCTTGACTTGCAACAATGTCAATCGACATGGTACTGCTATTCTCTTGGCTGAGCTTGTCGGAAAGATTAGATGATGATGAAAAGAATGGTTGTGGATCTTTGATCCACAATGCGTCAACATCGGTGAATACAATGTTGAGGGTTGGAAACGAGTGCAAAAACTCGCTGAGCGTTCTCATTCGATAGGCCCACAAGTCCGCATGCCCCGAAGAATTGCTTGGCAGTGATGCTTGTACCACTACCACATGGTGAAAGTCCTCGAGAAACTTTTCTTGACTAGAGGAAATGAAATGTTGCATTTTTTGATACGCATTGGGCGATAGCGCAAAAAGACAGAGGATCCGATGAGAATGATCCAGACGTTTGTAATACTGTAGCCAGACGGATAATGGATCCAGATATTCTTCATCGACAAACGTCATGATAATGTCGGGTGGAGGAGGACGACACACGGGACAGGCCGGGTCTACGGCGTTTTCATTGGCAAAGGCCAATGGGCCATTGACGGGTCCAAGAGTTCTCTTGTATTGTTTCGCAATAAAAATCATGGATTCCATTTCAAATTGATCTGGAGGAGGATGGCACGGTCGACATTGTATTATTGTGTTGTTCTACTTTTTCACTTTTGGCTCCAAGTCCAGGGACGTAAACGGTTCGTCCCATCCAAAGGATAAACACGGTAGATATACATGTCAAGAGATAGAGGGGTCGCAATTCCTTCATTGTATTATTTCTTTCTTGAACCTATCGGTAACGGTTGATGGTACCAGTACATGGGTGATGAAAACGATGATTGTATCGGGTATCGTTATTGTGAATTCGTCTCGCTCTCTCTCGCTACCAGTACCAGCAGTATTCTTGCTCTTCAAATCATCACATGATCCTGCATCGTGACGAAGTTGTACCAGGTTGATTTGTCTCTCCATATATATACGAAGGGCAACGGTCGCATTGCCACGGATACCGGTAAATAACGGAAGCCGTCGGCAGTCGGCAAACAAATATCACACAACGTTCAAAACTGCAGCGTCACGTTAATTGCAATCAATTGACTGTGAATGATTGCTTGTTCCAGTAGAAATGCCAAGCTCAGTGCCCTATTGGTATTGACAGGCATCTTTTTGTTCTACAAGTTGAATCTGACATCTCTCCGTTTACAGTGGAGCAAATTGTATTCGAACGCGACACTTGTGAAACCAGAGACTCAGAACCAGACGGGGGATCATGATGATGGGCCAAGTAATAATCATGATGACAACTCCACTGAAATGGAAGAACCAATTCTACTTCCGTCATCACCCGATGCATCCTTGATTGGTCGTCTTCGTAATAGCATGGGCAATGTGACATTTGATTCCATTTTCTCCAATTGTCTGCCAACTTGTCAAGTTCAGTTGATTCCAAACAGTCCTTTTTGGGAACTCCAAACGTTGGATAGATATGGGAATACGAAAACGGTGGGTGGTGATGAGTTTTACATTACCTACACGGACCAGGCCTTGTACCAAAACTACCTCAATGATTCAAGACCATTTTACACGAAACCATTTACAGCAGCTGCTTTCATTACCGACTTGAACAATGGACGATATCAGCTTGATTTTCAAGAGTCACCGTTTTCGGACCAGATCGGTCGTACGGGGGAAGGAATTGTTGCCATCTACTTTCAATATACTTGTCATATCGGACAGATGGGACCTCCCTCCAAAGAAAAATGGAAAAATGGAGGCAACTCGGTGGCTGCCTACCGAACCAATGTTTTGCCCATGGCACCGCCGATTCGGCCATTTGAGGTTCCTAGTACGACGAGCAACGATACCCGCCCAAAACTTTTGAGCTATGATGCAATTGTTCCCGTCGGCGATTCCATGATTATACAATTCTTGTCTCCTGTTGGGATTACTCTGAAAAGCATCCACACACCTTTAAATAGGACGACACTGAAAACTTGGAAGACAACCCTTGAAACGACATTTCAAGAGCAGTGCAAGAAGCCTTCTTGCAAAAAAGTGGCCTTTATTCTTGGCAGTTGTGTTTGGGATATACTCGAAGTACAAACCAGTGTCACTTCCACAACAACGGATGCATCCAGGGGATGGATGAATCATCAACGAGCCTTTCGTCAGTTACTACTCCATTTCAATGCTACATTCCCGAAAAGTACCATTTACTGGAAATCATGTGCTTCCTTGCATATACACATTCCCTTTCTTTACAACAAATTGGCTGCCAAACAAAAGAGAGACATGGAACA
>SWEM01000593.1:0-18390 GCA_019593585.1 Nitzschia palea | reverse complement strand
TTGCTTGTATCCATCTGACCTTGTTCGTGAGCTTGTATCCATCTGATCATGTCAAAGTTACAAACTCCGAGTGGAAAGTGATAAATAGAGTGGACTGATTTACAGGAAGGCAAGAAGAAACCGAAGAAAGCCCAGCAGACGTACCACGGTTCTATGATACACAAATGTAGCTGAAGCAAACTGTCGAAAAAGCAAGTACGGTTCAATATTGAGTGCTGAGGAATCAAGCAATGAAGCCAATAATATATATAGTTAAAAATAGAAGTTGTACCGGATATGGAGGGTAGGTCTGATGATTGAAGCTGCCGCGGGGGAACGTCGTGGTATGCATTTTGCCGGTAAAACTTGTGGCTGTGGCTGACAACACCCAAAAACCACTACCGTACTACCGGTAACAGTAGTAACGTTTGTATATTTCAATGCAACAGATATTGGTTTTCGAGTAGTACAAATAATTATAACATGGAGCCCCCAACCTTGTGGCTGCTGAATGAGCTAGGTCTCCTCATCCTTTATGATTCATTCTTGTCGTTCCAATCATGACTCGCTACAGTCAAGCTTTTCGTACCATAGGAATGCCAAAGTGAACTCACTGTAAAGGATTACTTCCTCTTCATTGTGAGCTGACTTGACTTGAAGCAAACAATCGGAAAATAAGTACGAAACAAAATTATATACTATATTTTTTCTGCCTCCGGGTGTAGCGGGTACTTGCGAGAGTGGTTAATCGGGTGGACTTGAAATCCACTGGCCTTTGGCCGCACAGGTTCAAATCCTGTAGTGCCCGTACTTTTGCGCGTCGTGTCTTCCTTCGACTACCTCGATTGAAATTTTATTACGCTGTTTTTTTTTACATTTTATTCTCAGTCAATAGTCAGATACAATGAAGGACAACACTTTGAAGCCACATTTTGTCCTGGTATGGGTTCTGTTGTTGCCAATATCGGTTTGGGCATGGACCAGCGATCCATTTTTCATGAAGGACCACCTATTTTGTGTTGGCCGACGGGGTCAACCTTGGGGGATGAAAGTCAATAACGATGTATCAAGTACGACTGCACTTCATGTATTTGGGTGGTTCAAGGGAAGCGATACAAAGGATGACTTTGATAATTCAGATGAGACTGTCTCCGCCAATTTGGCAGGAGTAGCTGGAATCATGGATTCTATGGCTAACTTTAAAGTTTCGCTCCGAGTCAGTGATCGCACGAATGCTGTTCTCCAGGACTTGGCCAATACAATAGTCGAGGGCACAGCAGCAGACGGCAAAGTCAAAATAACTTATAACGGGCAGCAACAGCCTGTGAACGTATTGATTGATGAAAGCTATTTTCTATCGCTAAGTCGAAAGAATGGCGCTGCTGAATTGAGCAGCGCGCTCATAGAAGCTATGCAAGAGGGTCAAAAAAAGTCCGCGGCAAAAATGGAGGATAAGTTGAAAACCTTGTATTCTGACTTGGGTTTCGACACAACATAGCTAGTGATACAGTTGTATTGTCAATTTTCCATATGGCGGAGGCTAATTTTCCTTTGATCATTATTATTATTGTTATTATGGCGATGATGAACTAGTTGATCGCTCTTCCTTGTGCAAACCACCCGCCAGAAATAGTTTGCCAAGGCTTCCACCCACAAACCGATCCATTTGATCGCAGTAGTTTTGAATTTGATTTGTAACCAATAGACTTTCCATTCGTCGAGGGGCCTCCGAGGCCTCCCAACTATCTTTGCCTTTATGATTGCCTCTGGCGAGATGTCGTGTGTAAAATTGAAACTTTTGTTGTTCGCCTGCCAACTCGTCTACCCAACCACATAGGAATTCTAGATGCTTTTCCAGATAGGGATGAGTGCTCATGTCAAGACGATCCAGGATAATGTCTGTCTTGGGTGTCACTTCTTGAATCATAACTTGAGCCAAGCCCGAGTTGACACAGTTCACGGGCAGTTCTTCAAAAATGTTGGAGGGTTTGATAAAGGTATTGAGGCCATCTTCTTTAATTTTCAAACACTCATCCGAGAGACGGAACGCTTTTAGACAGAAATTTCCATGCGCACTTTGCAATGGATCGTATAAAAGAACCACCGCATTGGGGGAGAGCTCGGTTTGGTAGGAAAATTGACTCTCCAGGACGCTACTGGTCGAGTAGATTCCCAAATACATCGATTGGTACCATCCCACACAGTTGTTGTCTACGTTGACTTCTCTTAACATTCTCATCATTTCTAGCTGAAAATCATCATCCACCTCATCGTCCTTGCCACTATCCGGGCTGGGAAAGGCATGAGTGATCTCGAGGACACCACTTTCCGTCGCCAGACCTAGGAGGGATCCGGTAACCATGGTTGGGAGTGAATCATGACAGTGTTTTACAATCTTCATAAGAGCCTATTCGATAAAAAAGAAGAGCATGTGTGAATCAAAAACTTTTGGTCAAGAGAAGCCATTGGCAACAAGAGAGTTCTGTATAAAGGCTACCTACCAAACCCTCAATTTGGACTGAATTCACCCGACCTTCCGGTTCAATTACTGCAGATGCCATGGTACTTGATTATCGTCTTGCTTCGACGAATAGATAACTCTAGCTATATAAAAAAAGGAATGTAATCCAGCAATTACCCCTGGTTTTCACAGCTCATGGTCGTTGGCGCTCTACCCGGTGGGAGCTCCATCACTCGATATGACGGGTGGACAGACGGAAGGTGCGGCAGAGCCATCCGATGGAATACCATACATCCGGGTTTCGCGAGAAGGAAGAGGACAAAAAATGCGGGAGTTTGTAGTAAAGCTTGCCACCGTCCCTGAATTCCCTGCTGCCACGAACAACGATCCACCACACGCACAAGTGAAACGTTTGATACTTGGAATTACCGGTGAATTGATCATGACAACAGAACCTGATGCAGCAAACCCCGAAGAAGTCGTTCTCGGAGAGGATGGAGAGGCCCTTTCCAAGAATGCTCTAAAGAAAAAGCTCAAGGCAGAAAAGGCAGCCCAAGCCAAGGCGGAAAAGGAGGCTGCCAAGGCGGCAGCTGCTGCTGCTAACCCCAAAAGGACAAGGAGGAAGAAATTACGGATCCCAACCTATTTACTGAGAATCGTAAAGCCGCGGTAGTGCAACTTCAGAAGAATGGAGTCAATCCCTATCCTCACAAGTTCCATGTAGACTATCGGATCCCAGACTACAATGCAGAATTTGAACCAAAGATCAACAACGGGGAAAAAGTGGAGGATACGACTGTGGCTGTTGCGGGACGTATTGTTTCCGTTCGTCATCAGGGAAAGCTCTACTTTTATGATATTCGTGGGGATGGTGCCAAGGTCCAAGTAATGAGTGATCCATCAACTTATGAGAGCGAGGAAGGCTTTAACCAAATTCACAAGATTCTCAAGCGTGGAGATATTGTGGGTGTGCAGGGAACTCCTGGCAAGTCGCGCCATGGTCAGCTCTCTATCTTCCCCAAGAAGATGGTGCTTCTAAGTCCTTGCTTGCACATGTTGCCCTTTCCCAAGGGTGACTCTGCCTTGGGAGGTATTTCCAATCAGGAGACGCGATATCGTCAGCGATACTTGGATCTTATTGTCAATGAAGATATTCGGGACATTTTCCGAATCCGCGCCAACATCATCTCAGAGATCCGCAGATATTTGGACGACCGACACTTTTTGGAAGTCGAGACACCCATGATGAACATGATCCCAGGAGGAGCCGTTGCCAAGCCATTCATCACTTACCACAATGACTTGAGTATGGACTTGTATTTGCGTATTGCTCCCGAACTTTACTTGAAGATGTTGGTTATCGGTGGACTTGATCGTGTCTACGAGATTGGCAGGCAATTCCGTAACGAAGGTATCGACTTGACCCACAACCCGGAATTCACCACTCTGGAATTCTACCAGGCCTATGTCGATTACAATGACCTAATGGACATGTGCGAAGAGTTGGTTAGTGGTCTAGTTAAGAATGTGACTGGGGGTTACAAGATCAAATATTCACCCAAACCCGGCATGCCAGAAGTCGAGATCGATTTCACTCCACCCTTCAAGCGTATCAGCATGATGGAAGGATTAGAGGAAGCCATGAAGATCAAGCTTCCGTCATTGGATGATCCAGAGGTTGAGAGCAAGCTTGCTGTGATCGTACAAGAACATGGCTTGGAATGCTCGCCTCCTCATACTACCGCAAGATTGCTGGATACATTGGTCGGGGAATACTTGGAAAATAATATCGTCCATCCCACTTTTATTACAGAACAACCACAAATTATGAGCCCTCTCGCCAAATACCATCGATCGAAGCCATTTTTGACAGAACGATTTGAACTTTTCGCATGTGGACGCGAGGTGAGTGTGCGCTGAAAACAGATGTTGCATGTAGTTGATGAGTCTTGCTCACACACTCTTGTTTTAACGTCTTGGTCGCCTTTGTGTTTTTGTATTTTAGTTGGCCAACGCATACACGGAATTGAACGATCCCAAGATCCAGTATGACCTTTTCTTGGAACAGGCCAAGGCTGCAAGTGCTGGAGACGACGAGGCCATGGTTATGGATGACTCCTTCGTGACAGCATTAGAACATGCCTTACCGCCAACAGGTGGTTTCGGACTCGGTGTTGATCGTCTCACCATGTTCTTATCGAACAAGAACAACATCAAGGAAGTTCTCTTGTTTCCTGCCATGAAGCCAACAGACGAACAAATGACATTGGTTGCCAAGAACGCCCCCAAGAAGGACGCCACCAACACCAACATGCACGTTGCCAAAACCGACATGGCTCAATTCGAGGGAGTGGACATGACGTCAGAGGAGGCATTGCAGAAGCTTGATTCAGCTCTCGCCGGAAGGGCTTTCTTGCAAGGGACGGCACCATGCAAGGAGGATGCTGGACTTTATGACAAGGTTCTTGCTGGTGACGCTGCCACTATTGCGACATTTTCCAATGTTGCTGCATGGACCAAACTTTTGTCCATGTTCACCCCCGAGACGCGGGCCACATGGTAACTCTACACTTCTGCCTTTTCAATGGGCTCTGACAGTTAAATGAATATTTAATTTGATTGCTATAGTACCAAACGAGTTTACGATTGCGGCGATTCTCCACCCAGTGCAAAAGCCCCTTGGATATCGCCTTTGAGAACCGAGTACTTTTCTTCCACGCCCTTGTTAACTGCGGCAATTCCACTCACGATTGATTCCTTCACAGCAGTACTGAGGTCTTCGGTTGATGCACCTTCAAACCATTCGTCATCAAAGTCGAAAGAGATAGGGTCATATTCTGGGGTTGGATCCATGGGATTCTTACTGGGGACGTATTTAAATACGGCTTCTACCTTGCCATCACTGGATGGGCCCTTGAAGTCCATCACTGCCAGTTCTTGATCAAGCTTATTCTTCTTTTGCGCCAATTCTTGTGCCTTCTTCAACATGGCCAACTGGTCCAACATTCCTGGTCCCTTCTTTTCTCCATCTTTCTTGGCACCTCCACCAAAAAGGTGCAATTGAGACGAGCTTGCAATATATTCCCTCGATGAGTGATGAGGGGCAAATGCAGTAATTGATTCAATAGATAGGATTAGAAAAAGGTTCAACAACTTCATTTTGTAAAAGAATTTTGTCGCGATGGAACGTAGTGATAGACTATTCACAGACTGTGCATCCTCATGGTGGACGTTGAAGCAAAAGCAAAATCGACGCGGTGACGATATAGGATGTACCCGGTAGTCGGTGACGCGTGGAAGGAAAAGATGTCGATGATGTTGTTTCGATCTTGCAAGACTGGAATAGTTGGATTCCAATCGGCCCATAACCAATCGGTTTCACAGTCACGAATTCAATATTCGATTTTTCTTGGTCTTTATTTTTTCTTACCCCGACAAGCACAAGGCATTCCATCAAATCCTTATTCATTCAGAAGGTCTCGAACCATAACGTCACGTCAGAAATGAAGAAGTCCAAGAAAGAAAGTTCGAAGAAAGGCAAAAAACATAAGGAGGTTTCGAAACGATCACGAAACGACCACGAGGATGATGATGAAGCGCCTTCTAAAAGAAAACGCACAGCTCGCGCTGAGGTTGATCCCGAAATAATGTCTGCACTCCAACGTGATGATGACGAAATCGCTGAATTGGAGCGAAAGCTGGGTCTAGGTAATAAGAAAAACAATGTGAAACTGTACAAAGAATACACGCTTGAAGGCTACGGCGACGATTTCGGTGATTTCCTTGAGGATTTGGATGACATGGTGGCTCGAGTGAAAGGTTCAAAGACTGGAAGAAAACATGAACTCGAAGTCAAAGGAGGTCACGGACAAGAAGACGACGAGGAAAGTGAAGAATCGGAAGAAGAAGTACCAATGAAAGATCCCTCAGGTTATGATGAACTTGATGAAGACGATAGCGTCCTTGACGAATTCGAAAAAGGAGGCGAGAATGCTGACACTATTGATAGTGATGATGGCCACGAAGCCGTCGACTCGGACGAAGATTCTGCCATGGAATCAGAGCGCGAGGCCGATGAACCGGATCATGCTGTTACCGACACGTATAGACCTACGACCGGTGAAGATATATACGGAAACAAGGTTGACTCGGCTGGCGGCGCGTCTCCAAAAGCAAAATATGTTCCTCCACATTTGCGAAAAGCAACGACGGATGACAATCAAAACGAGGAAAAGAAACTCTCTATTCAGCGTGCCCTGAATAATGCCTTGAATCGGCTTTCAGAGGATACTATCGTCTCCGTAGCCCAACAAATATCGCAGCTCTATTCGTTACATCCCACCCAGATGGTTCATGAAATGCTCTGGAAGAATACCAAGGACGCATGTGTCCTGGTCCCTGTGTTGATGAAAGGCATGATTCCTGTCTATGTTGCTTGCATAATCGGTGCCCATATTCAAACCGGTGATACAGTCCAAGTTGGGGAATATCTCATGGAAGCAGTGGCGTCCGAGCTCTGGACTGAGCTGGAACAGTTTCGTTCTCATGATCCAGAAAATTCTGATGACAAAGCTCTTCCCAGGGAAACTGTCAGCAAGCATATCTGCAACAGGATGCTGATCCTGTGCTATCTTTACAACTTCCACGTCGTTCACTGTTCTTTTATGTATGACATTGTCCGACATTTGATTGAACAATTCTCCGAGTTGGATATTGAATGTTTGCTTCTTTTACTAAGTCACTGCGGGCGATCTCTGAGGTCAGACGACCCATTAGCCCTAAAGGAGATTGTTCTCCTGGTACAAAAGAAGAATTCAGAAGTAGCATCCAAGGATCCTTCATCTCGAGCAGAGTACATGGTGTCAGCAATCACTGACCTAAAAAACAACAAACGACGAAAACAAGATGACGTCTATAGTGAAAAAGCTGCCAAGCTTCGTAAAACTCTTGGTCAAATCAAGTCATTGGCAGCAAAGTCAAACACAGCCAAGACCTCCTCGGAGTCATCGCTCAGAATTTCGTTGCAAGATATTTTGGACGCCGATACCAAAGGTCGTTGGTGGAAGGTAGGGGCATCTTGGGTTGGAAACCAATATCGTTATACTGACGATTCAAAAGAAACGAAGGATTCTGAACACTCGCATGACGAGGATCATGGGGAGACAGCATCAAAGTCCTCCAACCATACTCGGCAAGATGAAGCTCTTCTGAAATTGGCGTCGAAATTTCGCATGAACACTGATCGCAAACGTGCCATCTTTTGCATCATTATGGGATCTGAGGATTGTGAAGATGCCTTTGAAAAGCTATGTCGAAGCTCGATGCTGCAGAATCGGAGCGAGCGTGACACATGCCGTGTATTGTTCGAGTGTAGTTTGAATGAAAAATCTTACAACAAATACTATGGTCATTTGGCCGCCCGAATGAGTGAATTTCAACCACAGTGCAAGTTCTCCCTTCAACTGGCATTCTGGGACATGTTCAAACAATTTGAAAGCATGGAGGCAAGGAAAGCAGCAAATTTAGCAAAGTTCTTGTGTGATTTGGTGGTAAATCACCAACTTCTCAAGCTAACCACTGTGATCAAAGCATTGGAAATCTCCGAAGAAGACATGGAGGAATCAGCAATGATATTTTTAACCATTCTATTGTCAGGTATCTTGGATCACTACGATGACACTGAACCCATCAAAGCTATGTTCATGGCCCGTCATTCGGAGACGGACGACGTGTCGCGCATAGAACAAGAAGAGGGAGTACGAGCTAGTTTGTTGGTCTTTTTCGTGGAAACCCTCAAGAATAGCCCGAAAAATGTCAAGGGCTCACAATTCCACAAGAATTTCAAAGCCGCTGTCAAGGCATTGGACACGGACGGTTTCGGGAGTATGCTCTAGGTAGTCTCGCTTTTGGGGTTGTTAATTCATATCGCATGAGAAATTAATTGGTTTCTGAATCCTTTTCTTTGGCGTCTTTGCGTCCCGGTAGAACGGCTAGAAGTGTCCTTTTCCAATCATTTTCATTTTCTCTCAACCGCAAAAGTATTTCAAAGACATGATTGACCGTCAGAACTTTGGTCGCAACGAGATCCAAGTGTTCGATTATGGGTAACTTTGCAGTTGCAATACCTAACTGTTGTGCCCGATGGATAGCTGCCCCTTTGAGTCGATTTCTGTCCACGATTCCTCCTATAATGTAGACTTTATCGTCTTCCAATTTTTCGAGGACAGTGTCCGAGTCACTGGTCAGGTATACCAACTTGGATGTCTCACCCGAGTATGCCTCTAGAATATCTTGACTAGTATGTTGAAAGGCTCGATTTTCCCAGTGATCAAAACCAGAAACATTCTGTAGATACTCAAGCGTAGCACCAGAGAGATTGGTCACCTTGGCACGAATAGGATGTTTGGCTTGTTTGTTTTGGGAATAACAAAAACGAATTTGCGAACCAAGGCTGTTGATTTCCCGAGGAGTCATTTGATCTTCAAAGGAACAATCCAAACAGATTTGGAACTTGGAACAATTTGTATCAAAAAATTGTTTCCACTTTTCTTCACGCTTGGCCCATCCTATCCCTTGTTGGCGATGTTGTTCCATGATGCGTTTTTCGGCATCGACGTCACGCCCTAGTGCCTCGGCCTTGGCCTTTTTGACATACTTTTCCTGTTCCTTTCTTCGCTTCTTGACAGCCATGGCTTGTTCCCATTTTTGCTGTCGTTTGAGTTGATTCTTGGATAGTTTTGGTGCCTCATTAGCTGGTTTTGCCGCGGTAGACGCATCTTCCTGGGATACTGGACCACTCGCTTCCTCATGGTGGGTGCCGTTGTCGCCATGTGGCAATACTTCGTTGGTACAAGTACTTGTGCTTGTCCCCTCGTCGTTGTGATGGATCGCTTGTTCTACCGGTAGAGACTCCGTCATGTTTTCCGTGAAGATCAGCAACCAAGTTTATATTTTTTCGAACAAAATGAAATCAAAATGGACACCACACTGTAAAAGCAGAGAGACTTTCGATCTGGTCGACCATGGCGTACGTCCACTACGGTAGGTATCTAACGTGCCTGGTACCTGGTACCTACTGTACCTAGTACAAGTACCCTTGATTTATTGACATTGCGTTGGCCGATTCACTCACAATCATGCTCCTTCATACCGCAAGCAGCAAGCTCTAATACAACTGTGGCTTCACATCATAATGCCTTTTGAAAAAAGGGCACCATGATGTTTGAAGGCCCCACCTTCACTCGATTGCTACGTATGTGCTGTGATGTTCTGATCTATTGGCATTGTGCTTCTAGTGATGATTTGCCACTCGATGGTAGTATATTTATATATTTACTTTTACTTCTTCTTGAGATACTTGTATTATGGAATCGATGATGGAATCGATTGGGGAGGGAACATTTAATTTTTGGGGTCCTCAAGGTCAGACCCGTCAGTGTCCAGGGCCGCGCCTTGAGCACTTTCATGCACAGATTTCATGTACTCGGCAACGGCAGGATCCTGTTCGAGGAGTTTCTTCAAGGACGGGGGTGCCTGATTGGCAAAACCGGGAAGGATAATTGGGTGTCCAGGACCGTCACCGAGCTGGCTTTCATCATCAGCCATGTCCTTGCGAGCACGCTCTTCGGCGGTTCCAATGTAAATCTCATCAATTTGGAATCCAGCAACCTTCTTGTGGATCCATCCAAGGACCCATGCTCCGTTGAGCAAACCACAAGCATTCAAGGCCAGACAGACCCTCAACCCAATGTACGATGGGAGGATGGACAAAAAGAAGATAGGGAAGGTGGCCGCAGCAAGACGCCATGCAATGGACCCAACAATGGTTGTAATGAGTGCACCAAGAAGACCGGTGTTGAAGAATGCTTGCGCACCTTCACTGACTCCCAAGATGGTGGGCTCGCCGGGCTTGACATCGCACGAAGTGACTCGGGCGACAAAGAACATGCAGGATACAACAAACAGCTGTCGGCCGATCATAAAGCCGGGAAGGTTGACACCAGGCTGGCCATCTTTTCCGGCATACAGAATTTCGCAGGTCTTCTTGGCCCAAATGCTTGTTCCACGTTCATTTGTTCGAAGCTTCGAGACAGCAAAGTAAGCAATCTGGGTAGATTCGAACAAACCAACCACGGCCATGAGGACAAAGAAGAGGACAAGACCGGCGGCAGGAGGAATCACTGGCCACATGGTGGTCTGTCCGTTAAAGAGAGCAATCAAAGTCACAACAAAGGCAAACACCAAGGCGGCAAAGGACATGGCAACACGCCCCCAAAAGAAGAGCTGTTGGGATGGAGTGCGAGGCGGTTCATGGGATTCAACTTCCTTGCCCGCGAAATAGCAAAAGATGTAACGGATGGCGTAGGAAAAGTGAATGATACCCGAGAATTCGAGGGCTAGAGAAGCGAAAGCGGTGAAGTAGCTGAAGGGGTCATTGATATAGTCAAGCATGCACAGAGACGCATTGACTTCAGCCGAAAGTTGACCAACCATTACCGTGAAGAAAATCATGCAGAGACCAGCTCCCATGAAAATCTGTTCAACGACGTCGGGTAAATTCCAAAGTTGAGCACCAGCAACAGGACCTCCGCAGTTGTTGATGGCAAAGACGATCAAGACAACGGAGAACTGACGACCAAGCAAGTAACGATCAAGGTTGTCACCCTTGTGACAAAGCAGCGAGATCTTGTAAGCCCAGGGATGCGACTCTCTGTACAACTCATTGTTGATGGGTGCGAGACCAACAATTGCTCCTTGGGAGCCCTCAATATTGGCGAGCCAAACAACGCTGATAATGAGGATAATGAAAGCAGCGGCAGGGTGTACTTTCTCAGAGACCACGGTCTGTTCGGTGAAGATCAATCCCATAATGATGGCGATCGAAAAGCTCAGAAGAGCCACAGAGAAGATAGACTTGATAACGTTGCATGGCTCGAAGATCGATGGAGCAGCATGCGGATCATTTGAGGCTTGAGCGGTCATGGTTCGATTGTCAAAGTCAGATACTTTACTCGAGTAGAACGCTTGGCTCCCAGAATCAAATTGTGAGACCTTTTCGAAATCTTCCAGTTGCCGAGTGCCCCAAGGATCGGCGACGAGTCGTTACATCTATATAACGACAACCGATTTGAAGAGCACTTGCCTCTGGTATGCTTTTACAGCACCGACTGTAGAGTACCTGGTGACGAACCATACCGGTAGTTGTGAAACCAATGATATGGTAGTCCGCGGGCTGCTTCAACCTTCCAACGATTGAGGTGATTCCATGAACGGGACAAGTATTGCCCACTTGGCGCCTTCGTGCGATTCAGTTGATTCCTGCGAAGGGTCACAGAAGTGGTACAAGTTCGGCGCGATTACTTGCATGCTTTGAGGTCGCTTCCCACGACAGATACCTAAGTGCAAAGAAAGAGTGATCTTTGACACACCTTTTTTACGTTACAGTTATTAATGGTTAGGTTAGTGGTTCTTTAGCGGTATCATCCTACATGTCCGCCGTGTACCAGGTACCAGGTAGGTTAGTACCTGGTACCGCACCTGTGATGAGTGTGATCACATTCAACCGATCTGGGTACCGGTTGCGCTATCCTGTAACTAGCATGGAGGACTTCGGAGCTGGTGAAGATCAAAATTTCTAGCAGGTTCGATTTACCGGTGCCGGTCCGTGGGACGAAGCAATCTGTGAATGAGGATATAACCGCTGTTTTGTAGACAACGGAACATTCACGATGTCATTGCTCGCTGGCAAATTCCCGTGAGTCACTTGGGGGACAAACAAGTGTCACAGAAAAGACACACATGGTTGGCGACGAATTTTGGATAACGGAACTCGTTATATACTTTCTATTATTTTATAATTGTGTCGACGTTTCAAAAAATAGAAAAGCTTGGTTCTTTTATGCAAAAATACTCACTTTTTCACATGTTTGCATTTTAACTTACAATTTTCAATGTTGCCACCGAAAACCACTCTCATAAAGTCAGTACGTTTGATGAAATGGTCACAATAACTCATTTTAGATTCTGAAACCAAGGAAAACGAACTGAATTTTGAGAATCTCACTACTATTTGTGCAAACGAGTCAAGAGGTCAATGGATGTTTACCAAAAATGCATTAGTAGTAAATATTAATTGACTTGATGGTTTTGACACAATCGTCCCATAAGACCAAGTAGTTGCAAGAGTGAATTGACACCATTGGAAATGCGCATATGAGTAAATCCAATTTCTCGTAGGTAGTCTAACTTCTTGCCCTCCGGTAGGTCTGAATGAGCCTTGGTAACCTTGAACAAGGTCCCAATAATGTCACTGGCCGAATAACCCAAGGTCCATAATCTTTGTAGTTCCGCATTGGCATGATGTAAATCTCCCTGGTTACAAAAATTCACCATGTCCTTGACGACATTGGGGTGGGGTTGATCACATACTTGAAAGACAATTTTTTCATCCACCACCCCAGGACCATTGTCTCCATCACGCAAGCCTTTGGCAAGGGTATGTGATGCTTGAAGATTGTTGAGTGCATTGCGCATATCTCCTTCGGCAGTAAACAAGATTGCTTCTAAACCACTATCCGTATAGTTGACCTGTTCTGCCTGACAAACCTTGAGGAGGTTGGATAATATTTGTTGATGTGACAATCGACTATATCGTAAAATGGCAGCTCGGGATTGAATGGCCTCGATAATTTTGGTGGAAACATTGCAGGCTAGACAAAATCGTGTGGTATTGGAATACACCTCCATGGTCCGACGCAAGGCTTGTTGAGCACTCGTCGTCATACTATCGGCCTCATCCAAAATAATAATCTTGTGACGTCCCGGTGGTAATTTGACTTGAGTCATGGCAAAGCTCTTAATGGTATTCCGAACCACATCAATCCCACGAGCATCCGAAGCATTGAGCTCGAGGACCGCATCCTTGTAGGCGCTTCCCAAGAGCTGACGGGCCAAAGCATGCACCGAAGTTGTCTGGAGGGGGAAAAATACATGGGAGAAAGAATGGAAAAGGGTAAGGAAATGGGACCATGACACTTGTACCAAGGAATCTCTGTATATGCTCTTACCTTTCCAGTCCCCGGTGGACCACAAAGGATTAGATTGGGCAAGTTCCCATCTTCTGCAATGGCCTCGAGGCGGGATACCGTCTCTTCATTGCCAACAACATCAGCCAAAATTTGTGGTCTATACTTCTCAATCCAAGGAATCTGATAACCAGACTTTGATGATGATTCCTGTTTGCTTCGCTTGTTGGGCTTGCTTTCTTGATCATCAATATCCATTTTGGCTGCCAAAGATTCAAGTAAAGTATCCTGTATCCTGACAGCAACTACCGTACACACTTGCACACTTGTCGGGAAAACCGTGGTCGTAGCTCTCGGAGGCAGATTTTGGCATTGGCAGTGAATCGAATTGGTCAATCAAGGTACCAGGTGGCATCGCGGTACCACAAGACTTGCAGAAAACATTAAACAGATCTTTGTAACATGTTAGCAACCTCCTCCTGTGTCAACTCTCCTGCCTGTCTTGAAAGTGTTTGTGAAATACCCATTGTCACGACAGTAAATGTGACATTTGGGTACTTGTACAAGGTACCAGCAATGGGTCTACCGGTAGTAACTTCACTGGTACGAGTGCCAGGTACTATTAATACCTACTGGTATACCTGGTAATGATGCATCTTTCGTTGTCATTTCAACTGTCGCGGTCAGTGTTGCTGTGAGGAGCTGGCAGTGTGACGGCTAAAGGGAAAAGGCTGTTTCGGCATGGTATCCAATGATGATTCAAAGTCAGGGCCCACGACGACGATATCATCTCGATTACTGCTTTGGCCTCGGCGCCGTCGAAGACCGAAAAATGATTTTGGCTTTGTCGTGGGCTGGAAAACGCAGCGAAGCATCCCTGTAATTCATCAGGCTGGTAGTTCTGGTTCATCTACTACTACAACCGGTATGCAACGTGAGACGGTGGTTTGTGCTGGGATCTTGCCTCCTATCCAATCACTGGATGTCTATCGTCGTCGGTTGACCAACTTTCGAAATGAATTTCTCAAATCCAACCCCAAGCTATGTTCTTGCCTTTACCGATCACTCGACATTGTCGCTATTTGGACAGCATCTCCAAACACACAACTATCCGACGAAATCAAGTCAACAGGACTCCCAATTATTACACAACAAAAACGAGGATTTCCTTGGTGGAAAGATACAGCGGACCAGGCGACGATTCATCAGCAATTGGTCTTGTATGACCCACCGGGAGGGGATCAGATTTATGCCTACTCTCACTTTCGTTCGGAATATGGCCATCAATCATCTGAAAACGAGTGGTTGCAGATACTGGATCAACTCAATCATGCCACGGATGTTGTTCAAAGTTTAAGAGCAGAGAACTTGCCAATTCTGACCCTTTGGCCATCCTGTGTCGAGGCTGCCAGCAATACAGACCGACTATACCATCTCCAACAACAACAACCTCCACGTATTGGGCTTTTATCCAAACTTCAGACCTTGGCTCTACGAAACTCAATGACCTTGTTGCATTTTCAACAAATTTACCAAACCAAACGAGCGACACCAACTCTATCTGCACTGTCTTTTCTTTCCATCGTTCGTTGCTATCAAACCAAACCAGTCTATCCCAAACATGGAAACACTTCTTTTCCTTGTCGATTCTGTGGACAAACATCACTGTTTGTGGATCGATCCCAAGTCATTCAAAACTATGTGGCCCAGTGGAACCGATTTCTTGATGCTGTCCTCGATTTGGCACTTGGAATCGTGGTCGCATTAGTGCTGGCCATGGCCTGGTACTACACTCACCATCATCAATACCAGCACCATCTATGGTCCTACTATATCGATTCTCGTCAATGGTCCATGAAGAACTTGACCGATTCCGTGACATTCTTGGAACAATTCCCGGCTGGATTCAAGTTGAATGTTCCCTTGACACACAACATGGGACAAGCCATACGCTCGTTAGTCTCATTACAACAACAATCCCTGGAATCAACCGTGTGGAATTTGACCCATGGTGAAAGTATCTTTCTACCCCTGTTGATATTCATAGCAGCAACAAGTGGATGGACCACGGTTCTCGCCATGGTGATAGATCTTTGGCGTCTCGAGGGTCTCCATTTATGGCTCTTGACCATGGCATTCCGACAAATGTACAAAACCGAGTTGTTCCTCTTGTCCGCCTTGTTTCGTCTCTTTCGTGGTAGGAAACGAAACTTACTACGCCATCGTACCGACTCGATGCAATATGATGCCATGCAACTTTTGGTGGGCACCATTGGCTTTTGTATCTGTATCTTTCTTTGGACGACCGTTATGGTGTACTACACATTCTTTGTACTGTTTAATTGGCTATGGAATTTCCCCATCCTTTTGTTTTGGATCGGATATATTCTTGGTCGGGGGATCCCGTGGGGTACTTTGGGATGGCGGCTTGGGAGACCAAGATGGTTTGCCCTTGCGGTGCATTTGGAGTTTATGAACGAGGGGAAGGATGACACCGCTGGCGACGACAATGACGATGATGATACTAATATTATTACTAAGGGTGACGACAACATTACGGTTGCCAAGCTGTGTTCGGTGGCTGAATCTCCAATTCAACTTTTTGTTTCCGATGTTGTTGCGCATCTCCGGCCCATACTCTCCTGGATGATCAATAGTCTCTTGGAAGTCTTGGTTCCCAGAGTTTCCAACCAAGCGCCATGTTCTATTCCATTCGCTACTTTTATGGAACAATTTCATCAGGACGACCTTGAAAGGAAAGTATAAACGATTCCTTTTGACCTCAGGTATTGCTTGTTCATCACGTATCATCATACTTGGACAATGCGAAGGGGCACAATCCTAGTGGCAAATTTTGTTCAATCAAATATGATAATAAAAACTACGTATGTGCCAGGAAAGTGCCGTGTCATGGCAAGAATGGAAAATGATTGCATATTTCACTCCAATGGTGTCATTTCCACCCCACATCTCGACAAGCGTAGGCCATCACCAATTCCTCGAGTCGCTCTATATTTCTTGCCATTTTTGGAGGATGCACTCTGCACAATCCGACAAGTCAATAATATACCGGCAGGTGGACTCCCTCCCTCCATGGAAACGATTCCGAGTTCATCCAGAACGCCAACGACCCCTCACATTTACCATGCCAACGGCACGGCTCACTTCAACGACTTCTACTTTGGGCTGCTACAGGCGATCCAGTTAAAGTACGCCTATTCGCCCCTCCAGAGGCTGGTACGACATTATCAATGACTCTTTCCATCGCATCGCTGAAAGCAGATCGGAATCTTAGTTTCAGCGACTCAGTAGGCGCGTAACTTGAGCCTGCTTCCACGCCTTGTTTTGGAAATCGATACTATGGGTAAATGTTGCAGCAACACGCTATGTGGATCCATTGTCGGACGACCAATCCAAATAGAAGCTCTCATTTGGATCAGCGTCGATGACGTAATAGGAGAACCAGACCCATACTTCATTGTAGGTGAAGTACGTCCTAGGATTTCGGCACGTAATGGTAGTAATAGTGAATGCCTATGTAATGTTTACTGTCTGTGAAATTAATGAGCATTGTAGAATGTTTTGAAATAGACATGCATCAAGTGGGTTCTCAACTATTCCATTAAATATATTGACAGATTAGAGAAAAAGACAAACCGTGACCTAAATGTCGGAGAGCAATTGAAGGAATGTACTGGTAGATCTGCGAGCCTGCTTTTTGACAACAAGATGAAAAAACGGTGCGTTAATGAAATGGTCTAGTTGGAATAAGGCGAGATAATCTTCTGATTATATAACTGGTTAAATTGATTGACAATGGAAAACTTTGGTAAACGATTGTGTTCCACTGATTGAAACGACCCCATATCGTCGACCAGAATTACAAAGCCAACACAGACAGTTCTCACCGATCATCGATGGATAAGGAACGAGGAAGTGGATCTCTGCTTCGGTCCTACAGAGACTAGCCTTGCAAAGGCATGGCTCATTTCACCAGTTAAAGTACGCCAAGCCGCCCCTCCAGTACGACGTTATCAATGAAAACTCTCTGCGTCGCTTCGCGGAAAGCAGATCGGAATCTAAGCTTCAGCGAAGTGATTCCATTCAGAAGGCGAATAACTTGAGCCTGCTTCCACATCTTGTTTTGGAAATCGATACTGTGGGTAAATGTTCCAGCGACACGCCATGTCGATCCATTGTCGGACGACCATTCCAAATAGAAGCTCTCATTCGGATCTGCGTCGATGACGTAATAGGAGAACCTCACCCTGGCCTCGTTGTAGGCCAACATGCTGTATGATTTTTTGGTGAATGCATTCGAGGAGGATTTGTCGTCTCTCAATTCAAGACATTTAGTGCCATCAGAAAGGGTGTATATTAATGCATCAGGACCACCACTGGCAAATACTGTAAATCCTCCTTCAAAGTTGTCTGAAAAAACTATTGTCCATGCAACTACTGGTGCCGGAGTCGTCACAGGACCTGGTGTTTGCACAAGGGTGGGAGTGGGTGTGAAAGGGGCGCGTGTTGGTATTGCTGGTGCGAGCGTGGGTTTCATAGGACCTG
This sequence comes from Nitzschia palea, assembly GCA_019593585.1. Lineage (NCBI taxonomy): Eukaryota > Bacillariophyta > Bacillariophyceae > Bacillariales > Bacillariaceae > Nitzschia > Nitzschia palea. Next base: position 360 of record SWEM01000593.1, on the reverse strand, counting down.
CTGTTTGCACAAGTGTGGGAGAGGATGTAAAAGGGGCGCGCGTTGGAAGCACTGGTGCGGGTGTGGGTGTCACTGGGGCAGGTGTAGGTGTAAAGGGTGCAGGAGTGGGTGTGACTGGAGCAGATGTAGGTGCTATTGGTGCCGGAGTGGGTGTCACTGGAGCAGGTGTTGGTGTAACGGGGGAAGGAGTCGGTGTGACTGGAGCCGGTGTTGGTGTAACGGGGAAGGAGTCGGTGTGACTGGAGCCGGTGTAGGGGTAACTGGTGCAGGTGTGGGTGTGACTGGAGCAGGTGTGGGTGTGACTGGAGCAGGTGTAGGTGCTATTGGTGCAGGAGTTGGTGTAGGTGTAACTGGTGCAGG
>SWEM01000592.1:0-18437 GCA_019593585.1 Nitzschia palea | reverse complement strand
CTTCGTCTCATTTTTGGGGACAGAGATTCCAACATCGGGTGAAATCAAATTTTTCCGAGGTAGGCGATCCTCCGACGGTTGGCCAACCAGTCATGTTGGACTCTAGACCATCCTATCGTCAGGATGAAGTTGTACAAGCGATCTGGACCAAAGCCATGGCTAGCGGAATAAGTAACTCTGATGTCATTCCTACCAGAAACGACGACCTGCAGGGTTTATCCGAAATATTGGGATTGCGACTGGAATCTAAAATTATGGATCTGTCCATGTCCGAAGTCTACATTTGTCGTTTGGGTGAAGCCTGTATTACTAGCACAGTTGGGCGTCGTCCTATTTCTCTTGGCTCAAGTTCTACTTCACAGGACTTGGAACTTGAGGCTAATGCATCGCCGATTTCACCGGCGCCTATTTTACTCCTGGACGAATGGTTGGATGCCGAAACTAGCACTGTCATTCAACGAGTGCAGGGTTCTCTGGAAAATCTCGCGAGAAATGGGGCTGTGGTGGTATGTGTTACGCACAAACCTCAACTGTTTCGAAATGGGTTGCTGCGTCGTATCACTTTGAGTCGCGGAAAAGTTTTGTCCTTCACCAATGGAGGTACATGATACATGCTGCGAGGCCCATTCGACAATTAATAAGGATTCCTAAACCCTAATTTTGCGTCCACGAAGAATGAGGAGAATCGATAAACTGACCAGAACATCGTGCAATGGTCGGGAAATAGATTCAAGCACTGGATGATATCCCATTTGGAACGGTCACAATGCAAGAAAAGATACCGACTGTGATATGTTCTATTGAATACCTTTTGCTTGCGATTCGAGACATATTTCAATATCATCTTATCCATGATTTACCAGGGCGACCACCCGATTACAAAAGATGACTTTTCTCGTCGAATCAAATGCTCGAATAGGTACCTGGTACTACGAATAACTCGGGCAATGAAATTTACCGGTCTGAAAACGGTCCTCGACAATCGAGTCAATGCCTACTATCCATTGCTTTGTGATGTCTGTATTGTACGTAAGGTTGATCAGATTGCGACTTTCAAGTTACTTGCTAGATTACTCGTTACAAATAAAGACTTGTTACGTCTTTGTTGTTCCATGGACGCTCAAATCAACCGGTGCACTTGTAAATTGTCAGCAAACGTATTGATAAAATAATAGACCAATACCTCAATGATTAGAAAGGGCAAGCCCACTCGACTGGATAACTACAAATACTGGGAGCTTAGCACATTAGTGGAATGATCAATTAACCCTTCATGGCCACAGCATGTAAGTTCGATGTCATAGCTATGCCACATGGCGCCTGACCGTTGCGCGATCAAAGATTCGATCTATCCCGAATCCCGAAATTTCCAAGTCATCCACACTTGCCATCACCAGCCGCAGAGGATTGTGCAAAGGAGCTTAATAGTTACCCAATCAATTCCGATGCCCAATCAAGTATATTTCGACACCTTAGATACTCTGTCTACTACGGATCGAAGCGAATATTTGCCGTCGGCGTCAACAAGGCCTTGGTCTCTACCTGGTCGTTTTCCTACACCGGGACCCACCTCCCCAGGACAAGGATGTGAGTGCTCACGGTCTTCCGCTTCTTCGAAAGGTCGTGGAACATGCGGATCGGCCCTTTTTAAGTGAATTGCCTCCTGCTATATCTGATGACGAAGGAGACGATGAAAACCAAACCCTCTCCTATCACGACGTAATCTCCAAGGTGATCCGAGTATCGATTCATGTCCAGCAAATGTCGTCGTTGGTTGCTTCATCTCCCTTTGTTGCACATTCCACGCTTCCTGGCTCTGATTACATTGCTTGTCAATGGGGTGCCTTTGCTGCCAACAAAGCATCCGTGCCTCTTTCCATTTCACAAAAAACACCAGAATTGGAGCATGTCCTACAAGATTCCAATCCACTGGTCATCTTTGTCAGTGACAAAGTACCAAATTATGATCAGGTGCTTCAAGCTGCTCACAATTTACAAATGACGGATCGTATTGTACATATCGAGCAAGTGACAACAACAATGAACGATTCATCATTACCAGAAGCAACACAATTACTAGAAACCGCTGCACCCAGGCCAAGTTTGGATCAACCGGCTCTGCTCTTGTACACATCTGGAACGACGGGAAAGCCCAAGGGAGTTTTACATACTCATCGGAACCTGTACCACCAGATAACAGACCTAGTGGCCGCTTGGGAATGGCAACCACAAGACGTTGCCCTTCACGTACTACCTTTGCACCACGTGCATGGGGTGGTAAATATTCTATCTTGTGCTGCCTACGTTGGTGCTCAATTGCAATTCCAACCCTTTGATCCCTACATGTTGTGGAATCAATGGGCCCATCATCCTCTCCCCCATCTACCCCACTTGGAAAAGCATCCAGAAAGCGAAAAGCCACCACCCCAACTACCGGCAGTACGTCCCACCGTCTTCATGGCGGTTCCCACCATCTATGCCAAGTTATTAGAGGCGGCCAGTCAAATGAATCCCGAATTGATCCAACATGCGGTGGAACGCACCTTGTATCCCATGCGATTACAAGTATCTGGATCGGCAGCATTACCCACCAAGATTTTGGAAGATTGGCGACAACTTACTTCCCATACACTATTGGAACGCTATGGAATGACGGAATTTGCCATGGCCTTGAGTAATCCCTACAATGAAGTCGTGGCTCCCCGGCTACCAGGACATGTGGGTATACCTCTGCCATCGGTCCAGGTCCGTTTGGTCGATGCCACCACGAAACAAGTGGTCTATGATGGTGATACTGGCAAAAAGAAGGGGGAGGAGGTTCTGCAACCCGTGTCGGGAATTCTTCAAGTCAAGGGTCCCACCGTCTTTCACGAGTATTGGAATCGTCCCGACGCCACAAAAGAGGGGTTTACTCCCGATGGATTCTTTGATACGGGTGATGAAGCCGAGTATAATCCCGCCGAGGAAAGCTATCGAATCCTTGGTCGAGCCTCGGTCGACATTTTAAAGGTTGGTGGAAACAAGCTCTCGGCTTTGGAAATTGAACGACTATTGTTGGAACATCCCAACCTGGCAGAAGTTGTCATTGTCGGCCTTTCCGATGACATATGGGGACAGCGCGTCGCCATGATTGCCCGATGTCGAACCGAGCAGCCACCCATGAGCTTGGAGGAGCTACAAGAATGGTGCACGTCTCGAATGGAAAAAGTTCAAACACCTACCCGCTTATTATGGCTCGCGGAAATCCCCAAGAATGCCATGGGCAAGGTCAATAAGAAGGAGCTGGTGCGTTTGTTTGACCAAGATGGTACTAACTAAAATTAGTCGTTCTTTGGCGCTTGGATTTTCTACTCCGCCCTGTATACTTTTTTCTAACTTCATTATTAATATCGCTTGACTTTTCTGGATTGTTTGGATGAAAAGTTGCTGTAATCCAACTCGAGATAAAATGTCTCCTTGACGGGTTGCCCCGTTTCTGGATCATTGGATCGTTGCTCATGGAGTTTCATCTTCACCACGGTTTGCCCAGGAGTTGGATTGTACCGATGTTGAAAGAATTGTTGAACCCGCATTCGATCTTCTTCCGACAATTTGTTGCTTCGTTCCTTCAACATGATTTTCCATTCTTCGTTTTGTGCTCCATCGTATTGGTCGACAGCAATGGAAGTGGGAGCCAAAACAGCCCCCCGTTCTGGCATGGAAGCGTCCCCGTGTTGTTGTTGTCCCTCGGCTAAGGACGTCGCCTTTGGATTAGTAGTGGTAGTAGCAGTAGTAGTATTGGAAGTTTCTGCAGTGGTATCGGGATCTGGCTTGGACTTTTTGATTCCTGCTTGGTTCTTTTGATGGGCTGCTGCTGCTTCCAAAATCCGTCGTTTCTTCGAGAGGTGCGTTGTTTCCGATTCGGCGGCATCCCGTGCCGCATGCTCCTTGGTCAAGGAATTGACCTCATTGACATCAATCATTTTCATTTTGGAACGACCCAAGGCCGAGCCACCACCACCGATACCACCACTACCGCCTACCTTGGCTCGGAACCGGGCCGCCGCCGCCGTGGCCGTCGTGGTGGATGTGGTAGCAACAGACGTGGCACTACCCGGGGCGCCCGCCACTCGATTCTTGACCTTGGTCTTGTTGACCAGGGATTGGGCAGCTCCCTTGCGACGAAGTAAGGTTTGTTGTTGTTGCCGTTGGGCCAAGAGTGCATTCGGTTTTTTTGGCATGAACATGTTGGTAGAGGTGGTGGTAGAGGACTTTTGGGTAGTGGAGGGGACGAGTTTGGTGGGACGAAAGCCCGGTGGAAGGGGTGTAGCAGCCGCCTTGGCAGCCTGGGCACTCGCAGCATCCGTAGTAGAACCACCCATTTTTGTTTTCATCAAAATGGGACCTTGATGTTCCAATTCATCCTTGATACGTTGCGTTTCTAATTGTTGGTCCACCTGCAATATTGCCGCTTGAGTGTTGACTTGGAAATGTGGATTTTTGAGGGTATCACAACATTCCGGTATTAATGCTTTCATGAATTCTTCTGGTAATAACGAGTATCGAAAGGGAATGAACGAGGCATTCAGATCGGGACAATCGGATGGTCCGCTCTCATCTTTGAAAGTTTGTTCTTGAGCACTTTGGACATTGGTACAAACCTCATCACACAGTTGATCCAGTAATTGCGTTGCTTCGGGTCCTCGACAGGATCGATGAAATCCAAAGTGGGTGGCTTCTGTAGTATCTTCTTCGGAAGGATCTCGAAACATGATCCCTTGGACCAGTCCCGCGACGGTTCGAACCCAAGTTTCATGCGTCGGCGCTTGTTGGGCTTGGTTTAAAATGTGATAAATTTCTCGATTGGTCCCATCATCATTGGATTCCAAACCTAGCAAGCCAATCAAGACTCGAGCTTGAATGACTTTATCGGTTCGTGATAGTACTTTGGAGACATTTTGCAGGTATTGCTTGGGAGTGTGAGATCCCCGCAACGCATTCGTGGTGACGGCCTTGGCAAGATCCAAACTGGAAAAGGGACCACGAAGTTTGGATTCCATGGTCGTCAAAAAGGTATCCAGATCCTCCTCTTCATTTTGATTTCCATTGGATGTCATGATGCCAGAGTGTGTAGCCAGAGTGTGTAGCCATCAAGTTCTAGAACTGCTTTATAGGCTGTGAGTTTTGATGCCACACGTGATAATGCATAATGCGTTGGTGTGTGTACTGTGGACGATCTTCGAGAAGGGAGTCCGATGAATCATCTGATTCCAAGAAATCCAGAACCGGTACTGTCGGTCCAAGTACCGGTACTGGCAGCAAGACCACCATCACTACCGGTAATAGAGAACTGTGAGAAGCACCTATGATTCAACAGAGTTATAGTTCATTGTGTAGGATCATCCCGTTGTTCCATCAACGGAGCCACGACAGCACAGCCAACAACAACGAAGCAGGAAACAGCCATAGCTCCTTGGTGGTACTATGTAGTACTGCCAGGCAGTACTAACAACCTAGCGACTAGGGACACATACCAGGTAGCGAGATGGTACATGCAAAGTGTCAAAAGTAGCTACGCACGCACGCAAGGTGGCTGATGAACGTGCTACGTGCGAAAAATAATAATAATGAACTGTATCAGTGGCAAGATAGTAGCATTAGGACATGCAGCAGGATCATCGAGCAAATTCGGAATGATCATAAGGCAGCAGCGAGTCTATTACCGTGGTCTAGGAGTTGGTGGTCGTAAACTAGAAAAAGAAGATAAAGAAAAAGTACACTGATTAGATCTTCGACAATGTGCCATTGTTTATGAATCTCAAAAGTTGTCATGTATATTATCATAGTCGTGGTGGGTACCACGATTGCTTCCTCGCTCCAGTCACCACGACCACCTACGTAGCAGTTATCCTCTCTTATATGCAACCTAGGACAAAAAGGTCCCATGCATGAAACCCCATACATTGAACCATTCTCTTCTACTACTACATCATCGTTTCAGTTCTTGCATCGCTTTACCCACAACAATCGGCCAGGTCGTCCCTCCTCCCAGTCTTTTTTCCAAGCAAATCAATGCATAATAGTAGACGATGCCCCACCATGAAAGGATTAACCAAATTTAATCGTCCAATGAAGACTCCAATCCCAGTGGTGGTGGTGAGAGAGTCGTCTCGAACTCGTCTGTGGAACACAATGAAGTCCTCATGCCCCGGCTTGATCCGGCTCGCTTCAAATTGCCGGTGGATGTTGTAAAGGTCAATCGACCTCGACGTCCTTCACATGGTTCCGTTAGGGTGAGTATGGCTGTGGTGCTCTGGCTACGACCTACTTGGCGTCGCACGTTGTCGTTGTTGCAAGACCAAGAGTTTCTGCCCGGTGATGATAATGCAGGAGAGGAGTCTCCTTGTTCACCAACTGACAATGTTCTACTCGAATCACTGGATGCCGACTGCAAGCTCCGGGAACTCAATATACGCGCCGATGGAGCCGATTCCAGCTTGAAATGATGAGTAGGGAGTCCAGACATGATAATAAGGATGATGGCTTACTTTACTAGTAGTAACAGAAGGAATGATCAATTGTCGAGATATTGCGAAACTCGACCAAGAGACATTCAACAGGAAAAACTTCTTGGGTGAAGAAAGATTGTGACTACCGGTTGTGGGAATTGTGAAGGTGAAAGTGAAGGTGAAGGTGAAGGTTCGGCGGCCCGTGACGACGCGTGGGAGTCAAACCAGTACTTGCAGGTTGTAGGTGAGTGTCCCTTACAGCATTGCCGCCGACCAAAATCTTTCGATACACTGGGTAGTGGAACAATTTCGTACCAGGTTTTGTGTTTTTTGTTTAAAACTTTCTTCATTGAAGGGTGGGAGTCGATTTAACGCACTCGTGAACATTGCGGCTGCAAAGTCTCCGTAGATGAAGATTTCGGTCATAAGTGTGGTTGCGATCAAGACTGACAATTAACAGAAACAGGAAGGACGTAAACCTAGCGCGTTAATTCTTCACTATTTCTTAAGCCCGAAATCAGCAACGGCGTTCTAGATTGATCGGACACTGGAACGCCTTGCGGGAAAGTCACTTATGTCCTATCTATTCATCCTGTGCCAACCACGGCAGAATGGGAGTTTTCCCTGGTTCGTCTTCCACCACTTCCTCTCCACCTTCATCATCATCGTATTCGTCGTCGGAATAACTTTCATCTTCGTCGTCGTCATAGTCACCCTCATCAATGTCGTCTTCATCACCCTCGTCATCATATTCTTCATCAACTCCTTCCAATCCTTCTTCCTCTTCCACATACTCGATTTCATATTCTTCATCGACTTCCTCTTCCGAGTATTCCGAGCTAAACTCTTCCGAAGTCGACTCGGGTGGTGGCATATTTGACTGGACAAACATGGCTTCGTCCCACTGAGGTTCAGAATTGTTTTGATTTTCTTGACCGTTTCTGTACGGATTGAGCATTTGGTTATCCTGGGCAGTCTGTCGGGTACCCGCAGACTGTTGAGAACTTAGGTCCATAGAGGGAGGAGGATCAATTCCACCTTGCTGATCATTCTCATCGTCAAAGTCGTCCTCTTCTCCGGCGTCTCCATAATCATCATCCTCGTCGTCTTCTTCAGTGCTCTCTGACGCCTTTTCGATTGGAGTGCCCTCCGAACTTGCCCTTGACCGTCGTCCGTCACGGGGCTCTTCGGGTGCTTGAGGCCGAGTCGAAGGAAGTGAATATGGATCTCTATATGGGTCATTGCTCGGTTGCTGTGACTGCATTTGCTGTGGTTGAGGTGGTTGGTACTCTGGTGTAACCAATGGTACCTTTTCTTTCTTGCTTCCTGGTTCATCCTGGAAACTCTGGTTAGAACCCTCAGCTTCCTCGTCCTCCTCCTTGTCATCGTCATCGTAAATGGGCTCGTGTGATCGGCGACGTAGACATAGATAGGCCATACAGCATATGAGAACTCCACCCACGGCAATGAGCGAGATTTCCCACGGTTGCCAAACATGATTGCTGCTGACCTCACGGTCAATAGGAACGGTAGTGGGTGTGTCACCTCCATTCCCCCCACCGCCGGGGGCAGATGTAGGAGTGCCACTTCCACCATTATTATTGCCGCCGCCACCCTCCCCATCTGGCAATGGATTGGTGGTTTCGTCCCTCCACGTAACGGCAATGACACGAGAATCAGCCTCTTGTAGTCCACCCGCCGTTATAGATGCTTGAATGGCACTATCGACTCGTGCTTTGGTTTCGTCCGTGATGGGTTGCTCCGTGTACGTTGTAACCCGCCCTCGAATAACGTAACAAGGGTAGACTTGTTCGACATTGACACACACGACTGGAGCGGCTCCTAGATCAGCATTCATGGTGATAAGGAGATATAAGCCACAGTGTACCATGATTTGCACCTTTCAATCCAAAGAAAGACGACACTTACCTTCCACCACAACATTATCCCTTGGTCGAATACTGAAGCCTTCCAGCTGAGATGTTTGAAGCATTCTTACAGTTAGTTGTAACCATCGTCTCTGATGGTTGAAACTATTGGGATCATTATCATTGGGAATGGATCTCGATTCGGTAGGCGTCGTGGACGATGTTGGTGCGCATTGATCAAAGAGACGAGCCACGATTCGTTCCCCCATGGCCGGTTCAATGTTTTCTAGGACACTCAAGTTGATTTCGCTAACAGTGACACTTGGTACGACTTGAAGTTGATAGGCGAAATGAAACTCTTCCGAAAGACCAATTTGGGAACCAAACAAGCCATCCGCACCTATGGGACATTTGGGTTGGGTGGGTGCCGAGGTAGGCATGGGAACGTCCGGAGTTGGGGTGGGTGGTCCCCTATTGTCGGGGGGTTCGGTAGGTACAACGGGAGCCGTTGGTATAGCGGGTGTGTTGCCAGTTGGTTCACCTGTGGGCTCATTATTTCCACTGCCACCTCCGCTTGGTGTTTGTGTTGGCGACGGGATCGGCGACGGCATCGGCGACGACGTTCCACCATTGTTATTGTCGCCGCCACCATTGTTATTGTCCCCACCACCATTGTTATTGTCCCCGCCCCCGTTATTATCGCCGCCACCATTGTTGTTATCCCCGCCCCCAACGTTATCATCTGTGCTACCGCCTCCACCATTCCCATATTGGTCGTCATCGTAGACATAATCGTCATTAGAGTTGCTCCCCTTTCCGGATGATTTGCTATTCTTGTTGGACTTGTTGGATTTCGTGCTGGACGCGGTAGTCGACGAACCTTTTTTCGAGCCCTTGGGACTCGTGCTCCCCTTGCCCCCCTTGCTCTTTCCCGCAGATGAAATCCCCAGCGAGACGGTATCTTGTGAACTATATTCATCTTTCACATCTGCATCATCTTGATTTTCTACATCCGTCGACTGTCCCAGTTTTCGAACCTGTACAGTATCGAAAGATGCTCCCCGTAAGAAAAAGAAAGACCTACATTCGGATATGAGGAAGAGCCCTTTCTTGCTGGCTGCAGCTGTTGATGATAGTCATAGTCGTCCTTTTGTTTGGAACTCCGATATTTGGTGTCTCCCTGGCGATAAATGTCCCTTGAATGGCTGGTACCAGACGCCTGCCACACACCATTGCCAGGCGTATCGGCATAGCAACAATGTAATGGCTGAGTTGTTGTGAGAAAAGTAGTTGCACCAACTAAAGCAATCGTTGTGCAAAGACTCCTGCATTTCCGTCGCGATGTTGGTCGATGATTCTCTGTAGCTATCCGTCGCTCCATGGTGTGATGATTGCTTTGTGTGATACAACAGTCTGTTAGCGCTCTCGCCTTGTAAATTTCTCTCGCTCTCGGTCTCTATCCTTGCCTTGATGAAGCGAGCTTTGATCCGTCAATAATGATACCGATGATCCTGAGTTGCGACGATGAAACGTATCAATCGTTTGAATGGTGGGTATCTTTCAGAATTGTTACTGCGGTTCGTTGTTCCCTAGCCGTAGCAATGTCCAAGATGCCGCCGGGGTTGCGGTTTGCTTGGTGTGTTGATGGTGATCCACCAGTAGCGGTACACACACAAGTCGTCGGTCGCATACTATAAACCCCAAAAATTTTGCTCGCCACCCATGATTAGGGATTTCGAATTTCGTGTGAGGCTACGAATGGTAAAATCCTGCCGAAATTGGTATGGTGCCTAGATCACAATTTCCGTTGGCTGAGCATCACTTAACCACGTGCTACAATTTTTGATAAAGAGATTGAATCTCGGATATGCCCATTCGTAAGAGCCACAATCCAAGTTTTGTCGGCCCCTCCACAAAAATCAAACGATTGATGCCTTCCGAATCAATAATAATCGTTTCCCGAACTGTGCTGGTATGGGAAACCATGGGTACTTCTCATTGACATTTATAGAAGCAGGCTATTCGAGCATCCTCCTTCTCCTAGTTTGATGAATCTACCCATGAAACTATGATAGGGAAAATACGTTCATTCACTATGAATTCAGAGTGAGACCACCTATTCACACCATATCAGGCAGTAACTTACAGACAAATCTATGAGTTGAAAGCTTTCTTCCTTTTTGGACTTTCTAGTTCCAACCTGTCTAGCTGTGTGCTTGCTTCTTTCCTTGAGCTGCACTCGGCAGCAAAATCTTTGCAGCAAGTATATATCTCGTATCGTTTTTGTGAATTCTGAGATTATGTACGACGTCGGGAATGCAAACACTACCAGTAGTAGAAAATAGCACATGCGGCATATGGGAACTGGGAACTGGTGACACAGAGGCCGCTATCTACGACTCGTACGATCAATGCTCGGGCCTCCTTGTGCGGCCCCACACCCATGCATTTTCGAAACAACTCTTTTGTTTGTCTGGTTGTTGCCGTTTCTAAACTCGCACTCATGGGTCGTTACACTTCAGTTCAGGCCTATGCTGATAATAATGCCAATGTGCGAAGTATTTCCTATGATCAAGCGACGGGGGGTGCCGCCGCTGCCGGCAAGAAAACGGTCGTGACGGAAAAGGTTAGCAATCCCTATGGATCAACGGCAGGAGCTGGAAGTGGAGAGTTTCATGTCTATCGTCATGCCCGAGCCCGAGAAGCCGCACGATGGCAAGAATTGGATGACGCCCAACAACACGTGGAACTGGAACAACAATTTCAACAAGAGCTTGAAAAGGCCCAAGATGAAGAACAAATGAAAACGGGAAAGCGACGCAAGAAACGACAACGAGAAAAGGAAGCCAAACAACGCAAAAAGAATTTAAAAGTTTCTGGAATATTAGATCGTCATTCCGATAAGAATAACAACAATGAAGACGACGAGAAGAATAGTGACGCAGGTGACGAATTCTCCTACCAACCTGAACAAGAAACATCCAAAGTGCCATCCGACAAGAAAGAACTTGCAGTTAGTAATGAACAAGACAAGGAGGTGGAAGGGCCACTACCGGTAGACGATTGATACCCAAATATCATATACATACACAGACAAGTTTTGGATGATTAAGGCAGCGCTTACTCCTGCTACTTCAAAACGGGGTGCAAGGCCTTTTTTATTGTTTTTGGATGGGTATAGCACGGCGGACCAGTAAAGTACAAAACAACCAACGAAACTTAATGATAATGATGAGAAATGGTTAGCGCACGCCAGAAACTTTGGACAGAGAACATAATCTAGATATGGATTCTAAAAGAATGAAACCACAATTGTTGAACGATAATATGCGCGTGATGATGTACAAAAGTTCCGCATCTATAATTACAGCTAGCTAGGAAGATTGTCCCATAATAATAGTTTCGCCGGTGGGTTTCACTCCCAAGCACCTGTTGCAAGAGCAATGGGTGTGTCGACGGAATCAATGTCTTCCGAATAGTCGTCCAACATGGCAAAAATATAATCCAAGTTTTGCTTTGTTTTGTACAAGGAGGGGTTGTAACCAAATTTTGGAACATTTTGTGTTGGTGGTTTCAATTCTACCCCATCCGGAATGACTTGTACAGAGACACCGATTGCCGAGAAGAAATTCTGGACATCCTGTAACCGATACTGACATGGCTATATAAAAACGACAAAAATGGATCAAATCAGCTCGTCGTTCTGGTACTTCGACGCAAAAAAACGGGAGAGTTCGACGTACCGTGGGATTCACAAACATTTGTTCTGCCAACGATGCTGCAAATTTACGACATGCTTCTATTGACTCAAACGCCAGTACAACATTGATACCGGACCCTTTCGGATATTCAATAGTGTGGGCGCCTTGGTTAATTGTTCCCGGTTGAAAGACAACAACGTAGACCTTATCAGGTTTTGGACGATCTCTCATTGGCAAAACATTCATGACTCCCTTTACAGGAACGTGGCAACCATACAGTTCATTGATTCGTTCACGCAACTTGTTCATGTCAAAGGACGATGCCTCTTTTTCGGAAGATGACAATTGTTCTTGCATCGTCGCCAGCGACCATCGTCGATTCGTGTCTGGAAAAGCTGGAGTAAAGCCCATCGCCCAAGGTACCCATAACAGGAGGCCAAACACTCTCAGTAACTTCAAGCAACGTATTCGCAACATTTTCTTTACGTAAGGTGAAATTGTCAATATCGAAACCGTCAAATTTAATTTTGCAGAAATGAATTGAATTATGTTTGATGATAAATGCACGCAGCAGCAGCCAGCCACAACTTTTCATCCACTTGGCTTTTGAATATGGCAATTGGACGAGAGAGAGAGTACAGACGTTTTTCTCGTCATGTTTCTGTGAGACACTGCACTGGTCACGTTTTTGGTCTTGTACCCGGTACGAACACTATCTGACATTTGACTCTTCTCTCGGTGCAAAACGACTGCCAGTTCGCAATTTTGATGGGACGGAACGAATGGAGCAGCCGGCTCGTCGATCGACGCATTGGATAAAATGCGTCGGTAGGTGACAACTGCGACATTCGTTGGGAGTGAAATCCAGCCGCGAAAACACATCAATGATTATTGACAAAATGGACTGAAATTCAACGCAAACGCCCTAGAGCTGATGATGCCGTGACAAAAATTTTCAAGCTCAAGAATAACCCATCATATATTGTATGTACCTGGTATGACCTTGGGCGTGCCAAATTCCTGAGGAGAAAACCAGGCGGACAAGTTCGACATCGGATTGATGTGAAGTTGGGAATTATTTCCAACCTTTTCGATACTTTCGAGTTTGCAATGGGTTTGATTCCTGGGAAAGGAGCACACGTAATGCAGAAAAAAGTACACCTTGTGCACGGACCACGGAACAACACCAGTTCGTCCCTTGACGGCAAACCAGATAAAAGCCATCGCATACAATCGGCCAGTGGCAGTTTTGAATTTTTGGGTGATTTGTTGATAGTTTATGTTCGATGCTAATCAGACGCTCCAATCAAGATGCGCCGACACTACGGGCAAAAACAAACTTCGTCCGGCAAGAATGCCAATTTCGTTCAGTATCCATTAAGATACGTGCAGAAGTGACACGATCTCAGGTTGGTGGTGGTGATGAGGCTCAAAGCTACTGATGTAACTATCTCATAAGTTTAAATGTTTAAGTTTGTCAATTACATGCACAATAACATGGAACAACAATGTGCCTCTTTTTCTCAACATACTGTAAGTGTAAGATAAAATTCAAAAGGACACTTTACAATTGACAAGTCACACAAGCCAAATTTTTTCCTAGGCTCGACGAGCAAGTGCCATGACAAGTGCTGCTTGACAGGCCACCGACGCAATATTTGTGATGCTCTGGGCTCCTGAGTTGCCACCTGCCCCAGGAACCGAGGAGTTCCCTTCCTGCTCATCAGTCTCCAGAGAAATGTCTGAATCACCTTCTCCTTCAGTACCTGGGATCGAAGAGTTTCCTTGAGCGATGGTAGAATTGAGTGGTTGACAACAATAACTGTGAGCAACGTCAATATAATAAGGACAGAGCGCATCCTCCAACCCTGAATTTTCTTCAAGAAAGGCGAGCTCTCCACAAGTACCATTGTAGCCTGCAACGGTGACATTGATGTCGAAATTGAAATCAGGAATGAAGGAACCTTCACCACATAAATCTGTGCATGTAGTGTTGATACAGAGGTTAACTACTGAGAGAAACTCCTTTGCCGAGTCACCTACAGGTCCTCCATCAATGTTACTGCAGTCGACTTGGGTGGCATAATTCCCTAAGGTACACGATTTGCAACGGTTATCATTCCAATAAACATTACAGAAGGGTTCAGTGTTCCCCAAGTAATAATGGAAGCAAAATTTTTCCGTGAATGGTTCTTTGGTCTCATAGCAGTCAAAGGTCTCGACAAAGACCGAGTCATTAAAAGTGTACGTGAAGAAATCATATATGACGTATGCATCACATCCAGGAATGAGTAAAGCAGTTGCATTCTGAGAGCAATACATGGTGCCAGTACCTGTAGTTAGGTTCACATCACTGCAGTCGCAAACACCCATTTGGCCTGAATCTCCTGCAGGCCATGGCTCACAATTGTAAAGCATGTCAACCAAGTAGGTTTTCGAAAGACGGCGATTGTTGTGTGTCAAAGAATTGACACAAAATCCTCCGAGTCCCGAAGTCTCATCATTCTTACAGAATTGGCCCTCTTCACAAACTAGAATGCCAATATCAATTGATGTTGGGTCACATTGCACAACATCGGTTCCTGCTGTGGTGACAAAGGGGGCATGTTCAGTAACGGAGCCTTTCGTGGTAGGAGAGAATCACGACCAGGTTGACTTGTCTTACCTTGATCTTGGTGGTTTGATTGTAAAGGGGTACACACACCACCTAGGGAGGATGTGAGGGATGGTTCGCAAATATGATTATCTCCACAGGACAAAATACCGATATCAGCATCGGTAGATCTTGGATCACAAGCAACAGTCATGGTCTTGAGACCACTGGGGGCATTCTTCAGGGCTCTCGCTACTTGACGCATCAAGCGTCGGTTGTAATTCAGGCCTTGTTGCACGGCGTCATGGACCATGATAGATTGACGAGGGGGCACATCACGCAGAAACTTGGTTGTGAGGCTTACTGGTCCGTCTAGTGTCATAATCGGACCCTCGTATCGCTTGGACAGGGATGGAACGGTTTGTCCCAGAAGTGCTGCTGCAAAAGAAAGCTTCATGGTTTTGTGGTGACTTGTATTCACTGTTACGACAAACAAGTTTGATCTGCTGGTGTGAGTATGAGAATTGCTCTTTGCGAACAGAGCAACTGCTTCGTTTTGAATTCTGCGTTTGGATACGTACATGGCTGCAAATGGAAGAGGGGAAGCGAAAGGTAGTCACCCCTGTTCGGTTTTGTTCAGACACAAAGGTGTTCATCATTTCACTGTAAAGCAGTAGGAGAAGTGAGGTCGTTCGCATGTTCATTTGACACGTACAACACACGTGCTGTGGTTTGGTCACCCTTTCTTGTAGTTTTTTACTTTTATCGCGAGGAGTGACGAGAATACTGGTCCTCGTACTCACTCCTCATAGTACCAGGCTAAGTTATACCGGTAGGTACTTTGGGAGAAGTCCAGTCGTGGCACGCACGACTGCAAGGCCTTGAATTCACTTTTTTCTAGAGCAACACTTCTGTGTCAATGACAAATACAAACCATTTTATCGGTAGAAAAGTTTGACAAGTACCATGACAAACAAGGACTTGACTCGTCATGGATGCAATACTCGAAATAGTCTGATGTGCTGATGTATCATCATTCTCTTTATTGAGGAAGTATCATTCTCCGGCTCGGCATCGTCGGCAATGGTAAAATCTTCTTCGACATCGGAAACTGGAATCTCCTGTCACAGTACCTGGAATTGGTACACAACAATCTCTTTGACCTGCTTCAATATAAAAAGGAGAGTATAAATCATCATCAGTCGATTTTCCTCATAAAGGACCAGAAAATTGCTTGATCCTGCGTTCTTGATAATTTTAACGTTGATGTCAACGTGTAATCAGGTAACAAGCAGCCATCACCACAATCATTTGTTCAGGTGGTATCGTAGTATTGATTGAGTACAGAGAAGATGCAATGGATGGTTCGCAGATGTGGTCTTTACCACAGAACAGAATACAAATATCGGCATCGGTTGACCTTGGATCACAAGGAACCATAGTCTCAAGCCCACCACCGGGGCCGTTCTGCAGATTTCTTGCAATCTGACGACGCATCATGCGTCGGTTATTGCGCAAGCCTTGTCGCTCATCATCGACATCAAGTTCCAGGATAGACAGAGGTGATGTAGCTTCTTTCAGCGTCTTCGTGCTGAGGCTGAATGCTTGGTCATTACGCGCCAAATTTGTACCATGTTCATGCTGGGACAGGACAGGGACCTCGGTTTGCCCTAAAATTGCTGCTGTTGCCAGGGAAACCTTCATCTTGTTGTTCTTGTAAAGAGTGAGGCCACAATTATGATAAACAAGTAGGATCTGCTACTAATAAATGGCTGGTGGCTGCAAGCATGATGCGAATCCTTGTTGGAGACCCGAGCAAGAAAATCCAGACGGTTTTGTTTCCGATCGACATGGAGGCGAAAGAGGAATAGAGAGGGGTAGTGAAAACGTAGTAAACCCTGTTTGAAGGCTATGCTAGTTGTAGGAATTGTGAGCTATTAGATTTTCTTCTATGATTGATCTTGTTCTGGTCTTGTCCTGGTCATTCGATCTTGCTCTCTTGTTCTCTCTTAATCATGCAATAGAATAGACATTCATGTGTCTTACTGTTTTGTTTGGTTATACTAGTCATGAAGACTAGTCGATCTTGGATGACTCTTCTGAGTACCTGGTACGGAACTTCTATGCCACATCCGCATAGATATTATCCGAGTCACGAATAGTCACTCCCTAACACTCTCCCCTTCGTGACTTCCGTAGACATCGTCACTGACAAAAGAGTTGTTATGCCTGGCGAACTCATTCGGCGCCAAATTCTTCGTCAACACATCTGCCGTCATCTTGTCGCTGGGGACCCACTGCACCTCGATTAAGCCCGCCTCCTTTAACTCGCGGAGAAAATATTGCTTGACCTCGATATGCCTGGTTCGTCCTCCCACTGACCAATTATGGGTAATGTCGACCGCGCCCTTGTTGTCCACATAAAGTTTCATTGGTTTCTCAATCTGCAGTCCGATGCTCTCCAAAATACGCATGGTGTGCATCATGTCCTGTGCACATTGCACCGCTGCAAATAATTCCGCTTCAGTGACCGACAGAGCAACAACTGGAATGTCGTCATCGTCGTCGGCAGGCGGTGGTGCTTCATACGCGATGTCTTGCACTCGTCCAATTTCTTTGGGTCCATCCGAGGGCTTTTCAAAATACATACGCTTGGGCCAAATTACGTCGCGCGTGACATGGATGCGGCCCGTGATTGGGTCCCACATTTCACAACAGTCC
The DNA here is from genome assembly GCA_019593585.1 of Nitzschia palea. Taxonomy (NCBI): domain Eukaryota; phylum Bacillariophyta; class Bacillariophyceae; order Bacillariales; family Bacillariaceae; genus Nitzschia; species Nitzschia palea. The sequence goes on along the minus strand of SWEM01000592.1, from coordinate 1,066 downwards.
GGTGCATGTTTAAGGGCCGGGCCCAAATACATGCATGCGACACCACGATCCGCGATCTTGGGAGTCTTTTTCGTTTTGAGCTTAACGGTACCTGCCTCTCCCCAAATTCGAAGGTTGCTCACGAACTTGGGTTTTACTCCCTGGAAATGCTCGTAGCGTGTTTTCAAGACGCCATCCAGCTCGACCGGCATCAGCCAGTCCAACACTGTTGCAGCACCAAAGGCTTTTGGGAACAACTTGTACCTCAATTCTATTGGCAAGTTCGCGCGAAACATCATCGCTCGTCCGCGATTGGCAAGAGTTGCAAATGCCAATTCTGCAAGATGGTTTTGCTGTGGGGTCTCACGTGCGGTGTACTCAAACTGCACATTGAGCTTCCATTGGGCTCCGTTCATGCGTTCTTCCAGCAATTTGTTTTCGCCAGCATTGTCACATCCTCGTATCACCTTTACAGTCAATCCATGTTGTTGCCACTGGTGGATCTGAACACAGGTGGGTTCCACCATCCCATTCTTGGTTGGGAAGAAATCCGAAAACTTCATCTGGGTCCTCTCGTCCACCATGATACGCCAGTTCTTCTTGCTGTTAGTGATGGTACCGTCGTTTGGCTTCTTGACCGTAGCGATATCAATGAATATCCTCTCACCGGGATTGGTTGCAGGCACATGCGTACTTTCCTTTGGGACATTCTTCTGTTCGGCTTTTCCCGCAGCGCAAGCCTCACATGGCTTCAATGCACCTCGAACGAGATTCCAGTTCAACAATTTTGCCGCCAATCGAGTTGTGGCTTCGCTCGGGTGTCCCAAAAACTCATGAGCCTTTTGAATGGTCAGCTGTAGCTTCCAGTCCTCGCTCTTGTCATCATCGACCATCGTTTCAGCAGATCTCTGCTGGCTTGTCTCCATCACCTGTACTCCTGCTGCAGCTACCTCGCCATGCCGATCAAGATACATCGCGAAGAGCATGCCTTTTCGAGTCGGAATGATGATGTCAAACACAATTCTGTGTTGCCTTTGGTAAGCCAGATTGTCTTGTCGTCTCCACCTAGGATCCATCCGTCCTTTCT